>WEKY01030314.1:52805-117433 GCA_013390045.1 Picathartes gymnocephalus
AAAAAAAAAGAACACCAAGGCAGGGTTCTGGGAAATGCCGGTTCAGTGGTGATATCAATATAACTGTAAAGGGAGACTATCAGAGTGGAGTCTATTTATAGAAAACATGTGTCAGGAGCACAATGCTCTGAATAGAAGAAGAAATCTTAAAGCTAGCAATGTGCACAGTGGCAGATTTTATATATATAGCAGTCTTCTGTGCTCTATAGGGTTTTTGTGGGGTTTTTTTCATGCAAATTTATTTTTTGAGAAAGTTGGTGTAATAATGCCATTAGAAATAAAAATCCTTTGGCTACCTGCAAAAAAGGGGGAAGTATGTGGAAATGTCATGTTCAGGCTTCCTCTGTTAGTACTCATTAATGCTTTTTTTAAAGGTGCCATATGATAGATGAAACCTTGTGAGTTTTACACAATCATTTTACAATTCTAGCATTTCAGGGTGCCTGTGGAGAATGTCTTTGTCCCAGTGTTGTTCTATTTTCTTGGCTAGTGCCCATGGCTTTGGAGGAGGAACATCTTTGAGCATTTATAATGGTGACTGAAGAGAATTTTAAGTTGAAAGTTTAATGACAGTGCTCTGGAGCAAGCATCTAAACTAGCAAAATGTTTCACAGGAATTGTGGTGTCCCTTGATTGCGAGGTGTATTCTTGCTTTTGGAGGTATGGGAAGGCTTAAAAAAAGCTAAATTTGATAATTAGTGTCATTTCCTTCAGCGGCCCTAATAAAGGAAAAAGACAGAGGAGCAAAGTCACGATGTCCTGTCCCTAAAATAATTTGGAGGTATCCTGAAATGCTGCTGCAAAAGACTAGACCTCAAAATATTTTGATCCCTTCTAAAAATGACTAGGAGTGATCAAATTGAGGTCTTGGAGTAGTGCATGGTCTGAACATTTCTGCTAGTTTGCCATACCACTTCAGTCCCTAACCTGATGGCTGTCACCTGCTAGGAACTGGATTATTTCTGAAATATCATACTATGAAAAGGGTTGGGTTGACTCTAGTGAAGAAAAAGACCCAACATCTATGCCTTTAAAGGAAGCCACTGAGCATTTTTCTTTCAAAATTTTCTCCTCTTAGATAGCCTACATCTTTAGATATATGTTTGGTTATGAAATATAATCCATATTTTTCCTATTTTTGTCCCAGCCAGGTTAATATTAATGTTTCTCTTTTTGCTATGTTTGCTTTTAATTATTCTTACCATGATATTTTTTATTGTGCCTACTGTGATAAATTAGTACAGAACATTGCAGGTCAGTGTTCTGCACCGCAATCAATTTTGCCGTGACTGGGTTGCAGCATCAGTAGCACATCACTGCTCTAGAAGATGGTAGGGCTGTTTTACAACTGTAATTGCCAATGAAGTATGAGAATTACCTGTGAAGGCATCTGATAACACCTGGATTCAAATATTCCTTTTCTACTTTACACATCCTTCCCTTCAAAGATGACATTTCAGTATCTGTAGTACACGAACTGATACACTGTGTGGGAAGCTCTTGATCAAAACAGCTGCCTTTTTTCAAATTATTAAGGAAAATGGTCTTGACCCTACAAGTGTGGCAAAGTAGGAGATCTTTTCTCTGTCTCTTAATTAGTCCAAATGAAATATTAAGCCAATATGTTCTGAAATTTTATGTTCAGGATATTCATCAGCAATTGAAGGAATCAAAAGACTAGTTCTTCATAGTGAGCTCATCTGGAATGTTTATGTTTCCATTGAGGAAAGTTGTTCCTGCTCAAGCATTTTCAGACAATCAGGAAAGATTAGTAAGTAGTAGCATTAAGGCAGCAATTGAACAAAGAACAGCCTCTAAAGGCCAGAGGAATACTTAAGAGTAGTTGAGCAAAGCACAATTTCAAGTGCACTGGTGCCCAAGCCCTTTGAGATATTGTGTGAAAGGGAGAAAATGTATCTGAAGAACTTTAAGTCAAGAGCTCAGGACTGTTAAGTCTAGGTGACTTGGCATGCTTGCAGTGGAACCCAGAACAAGCCACTTAAACTGACTTTCCATAAATACAAGGAAGACTTGATCTCTTTGGTTCTTCTTCTGTAAACCACAAATATCTATAATTTAAGAGGACGGCAGAAATTGGTACCTCACAGTTGGATAATGAAATATGTATTTCCTATGAATGCTGTAGTTATAAAATATGTAACATAAACTAGAAATCTGGTAGAACTGGAACTGCAAGTCTGGCCTGGGACTGAAGTTGAATATATGAAGTAAAGAAAATCTAGGGCTTCACATTAACCAAAGAGGAGAAAATATTGTAATGAACATGTGTCCATCTGTTGCACAGAATAATGTGTGGAGAATGTAGGGAGAAAAGAGAACAGTGTGTTTTTGCTAGACACTGGAATTCAGAATTCTTTTCATTCTGGTGTTTCCCCAGTTCCCCTTCAGCTTCAGACTGCTTCCAAACATAAGTGATTAAATTCATTTTTCTTGAATTGACATTGTTCAGTCTTCTGCTTTCAGAGGGAACTCATTATATGAGGATAAAGGCTACAGTTCAGTCATCATAAGGGATGCATATGTTCCCAGGATTCCTTGGTTTCACACGGTTGAGTGAATTGTGCAGGTGTTGTGGAAATGCATTATGAAGGGAATTTGCAGCTCTTCATCACTTGAGTCAACCAGGTAGTAAAACCTGTTAAATGGAGCCTGAACAGGAAAAGAGATAATTTTCTAAGAATAACAGTAAAACCCAAACTACCTGGAAACAGGAGACAAATGAGCATGTAAAGGAGTTTTTGAGAAGCTGATAAAGAGGAACCAAGTAAGAGAAGAATAGAAAGAGCAAGCTCTAGGTTAAGTTTATTAGATAGAGAATGCAGGTGAAGGGATCACTACTAAGTAAGCCGGCATAAAGCTTGCCTGATGTGATCAGAGATAACAGAAAAGCAACACAGGAAAACGTATGAAGGGGGAAATAGGTCAATTTAATCATCAAGTACTTTTTACCACTGACCAAATAGCAGAGAAATATCACTGCAGAATCCTTCACAAACACATAGTATGGTATAGCTTATAGCAATACTAAATTATATTTGGATACCACTGGTCATATTTGAGTTGTGAAGTCAAAACCTGTAAAAATTGGTAAGCATCAGTACTGCTATAGTGTTTATATAGTCTCCTGCCTTGTGCAGTTTTATGTTCTACTCTGAGCCATATTTACCCAGGGGAATGCACTTTTGGAATACACAAACTGATCTGGGCCATAGGGACAAGCAGAGGGAAGAGATCTGGAAGTGAATTGTGTTTGCTCTCTTCTTGCTCTTTCTTCCTACTCCATCTTCTCCCTGTTTTGTATCCAGGCAGAATCACTTTCCCTGCCACCCCAGCAAAGTGACAGAGCAGAGAAGTCCTCTTCTCAGAGAAATCCTCTTCTCAAGGGATCTGAGTTGGAGAGAGAGTAAGAAGACAGGAGCTATTTATTTCGTGGGAGGATTGGGATCCTGGTACTGTAGACAGCAGCATACCTCTGGCAATGAAGACTCTTGGAGAACAAATTCCATCCTCTCTTCCCTCTCTTGTCCTTTCCTTCCACCCACAATATCAGGTCAGATATCAAGCAGGGCATTTGAAGTAACAAAGAGAGAAGCTTACATTTTCACCTTCTTCCAAGCCTCTGTTATCATAAAAGTTAATGCTATTACAAGAGAGATTTTTTGGTGTCCATATGGCAGAACATTTAAATTTTGGTCTTGGGCAACTCCCTTGATGAACTGAGACTCTTGGAATAAATAATCTCTTGCTCAAGTTAAGTTTCCTTGGGTATCATTTGTATGAGCAATGCATCTGTCTCATAAACTGGCCTCTTTCTGACTGGTGAATTGAGAGGAAATGCTGGATTGGCAGGATAGCGGACAAGTGAGACAGCGTGGTGGGTAGGAGCCTTGTGCCCAGCTGGTAACAATTGTGTTCTGGTATGTGTGTATTTGGCTGTTGCCTGTCCTATCATCCATTCTTTCCTTTCAGGCCAGAAGTGAGAGGAAGAAATACATGTGCAGCTCAGAAAGCGGCATTAAAAATAAAGAGGTTGAAATGAAATAATGTTGAAGTTATTTCCTTTTTTATTTGCTGAACAAATAACATTTCTTGAGCAAAGTTATTTGAATAATCAATATAAAAGATAGACACTAAATCTAACTTCCCATAAAAAACCAAAGGCTTTAGTGACTGGAAAATACCTAGTGTACTTTACCTCTATAAAATTCCTTGCCTTCTCTAGTTTCCATGGGTGCTGGATTGTTTCTCTCTTTTGTTTTTGTAGCACATCTGACTTTGAATCTTCCATAAGGAGGAAAATCAAAATTAATTCAGGCTTCCAGGCCTGATAATCTCCACTTGTTCTCATTGAAGCACTATAATTTATACATATCAAAGCAGTTCAGTTCGTAGGTGAAAAAAATCAGATTACAGTTGCAGAATATTTTTTCACAATATGGAAAACTCATTTTATTGCCATCCCTTTTGTTTTTTTGTCTTAACATTTTTTGAAATTTAATTTCTGGTAAACTTTATTTCCTTTCCCTTGAAGAGAATGTAATAGTTATTTGTCAGCTTTTGATGTTGGCATTAGAAAAGCCGAGAAAATTGCATGTCTGTCTCAGACCTCCATCTTCATCTGAATAAGACACATTGATTACAGTAAAATATTTATCTGTCCCATGTAAAGAATGATAAACTCCCTGGGAATCTGAACTGTAGGATATGAGACATGAGGAGCTATCTGCTCCTTTGCTCTTAAACAGCTTTTCTCTTCCAGTACCTTGCTAGTTTCATATGAAAAATCTGCTTTAGGTGTTGGATGATGGAATGTCAGGTGCTCAGGTCAGTAAGGATCCGTTTGTTTGGCCAGTTCAATAGGAAATGTCGACATACACATATAGATGAGTCAAATTAGTCTCCTAAACAACTGTTGATGTAAGGTGTCTACAATCAAACCAGTATGAATTTGTTGATCCAGGTTAATGTGTTTCACATTTCTCTTTCATTTATAACAACTTTCTATCATATCAGCAGGCAGACAGGAAACACAGTCATTTTGACTGGCAAAATCAAATGGGATTTTTCCCAATTGTGAGTTAGAAAAATTTCTAGTTGTGAATTTTAGTAGCTTTTCTGTTTGGATCATATTAAATTGCATGCAGTGATATCAAGGCAAAAGAATGTCTTTAAATGGTTTATTAGTTTTGGAGTTAATTTTGGTTACTTAAGAGAAGAAAAGTCTGCTTCAGTCACCCTGCTTTCTTTCCTGGTACCTCAGAAATTCCACCTACTGTGGGCTTCAAGCTCTGATGTGGACAGTGACAAAAAACAAATGAGGTCTGTTGGAATTTTTTGGGGGTTAGGTTATATTTTTTTTTAAAGACCAGCTAAAAGGTGCTGAATTCTGAATACAGTGGAGATCACAGCTTTCCCCGTGGTGGGCCACACACATATTGCATTTATGGGATGGTTACTGTCAGACAGAGATGGGATGTTCCTAGAGTAAGAGCTAGATTCCAGCAGAGAACTGGAAAGCTTTTTCTGGAGGAAAAGGCAGAGACACTGATGGTGGCCTGTGGGTGTTACAGCAGCCCACCAGTCAGTCAGTACCAGAACTCCCTTTCTGTGACTTTTTTAGGCTTTGCAGTGAGTGGGGAAAAATGAGGTGGATGGGATAGGCACAGGTAGGAAATCTGTCTCCAGTGTGATCACACAGCATGCCTGGGTCTGTTGCTGACACACCAGACCTTTATCTCCAGAGTAAGGCTGCTTTGCTTTTCCTTCATATTAGAGCCATGAATATGGCTCAAATGCTTCTCATATTACTTTGATAGAAGGGGATTAAATGGCATCCAGGCAACTGGTTTGGTTTTAGAGCCACGTGTCTGTGTACTTCAGTATTTAAGTAGAGATTAACTAAGAATTCTTCCAGAACCCTGAGATGTTGATGTACAATTTCCTAAATGTATGCAGTTTTGGAATATCACAATATTCTATGTAGTCTGTTCAACTCTATATGTGCTGTGTGGGAGTGGTACAGAGGGAACTAGATAAAGATTTTGCTTTTTATTCTATGAGCTCATCCATCTGAAACACACAGCTTTATTTTTTTCATCCTGTTTGTGTGAAGTATTAAACTACTCTTGGAAAAGCTTGTTGATTTTTGACTTATGACATGACAGATTCTGTGTGTGTGTATTTATGTTTCTTTTTTCCTTTCCTGAAATAAAAATCTGCTGGCAGAATTTTATATTCAGAAAAATAATTTTATATTTCTGAAAAACATAAACCTTTAGGCTCTTATTTTGTGAATTATTATGCTGATTTTTTGGGGTAAATCATATATTTCAATGTGTGTGTCAGACTTCAACACAGTATAAATAATCTGTTCTGATCTGAAATATATGAGGATTTTACCACTAAAAAACCTGTTCTGTATATTTTTGGGAGGGAGTTAATATATTTGTGTTTTGTGAAAGAGTACAACCTCTTTAAAGTCTTTGCAGTTTTATTGCTAAAATGCTTGTATACAACTAATGAAAATGGCTCAACAGAATTTATAATTTAAAGCTTCTTCTAGGGTAGACATTGTATCCTTATTATTGATATTTCAGCCTTGATTTTAAAAGGTTTCCTTTGCATTTTTTTTTCCCTAAGAAGCACTAAATATTTTTCTCATACTCTTAAAATACAAAAACCACCCATCTCAAACCATTTCAATATTCAGGATTTTTATTTTATTTTTAATGTATTTATGTAAATGCTTCAGAGGATAATGAATTAAGAATTGAAGTTTTCATTGCAAGGATTGTGAAGCTATCCAGCATTTTAACAAAGCTATTGTTAGTGCTTTGGAAAGGCTTTTCTTTAATCAGATATTTAATGCTGCAGCAATCAGAAAAGGATAATGGTGATTCTTTAGCAGCTTGGAAAATAGGGACAATGGCTATTGTAGTGTGTAGCAGAGGTCCTTAACTGTCTGTCTAACATAGCTAAAAACACCTATTGAGAGTAAAGGGAGATGTTTTCCCCCATTTTGAAGAGTTTCCATCATCCTCTATTACTTCTTGATGTAATACATGTTATTGCAATGATGAATATCTTATCTTGCTGTGAAGGCTGAAATCTTTCCTATTTAATGGGGTAAAACCAAGAAGGGTCATCAAGATCACCAAATCCTTTTATGACTGGGGACCTATATGCCCTTTTTCTTTTAATAACTACATATTGGATGTCTTCTTCAAACTGGTTAGCTATTTGAATTACAGGTTACAGTCTGACCCTGGAATTTTGTCAGGGAAAATTTGGTTAAAGTGATTTCCACATTCTCTGATTTATGTAACATCTTCCCTGTGTGTAATTTAAGAAATACTAGAGAGTACCACCAAACTTTTTTGCCTTCAGCAGGCATATTACAGAATATCTTCACTGAAATTATACACTTTTGTCTGAAGTTCTAATTTTCTGTGGCTCTATGAATAGCCACAGAAATAAGATGCCTGTGGCCATGAGGGACACAGTGAATACAGGTCTCTAAGTATTTAATAATTGCATAGAAGACAACAAATTCAAAACATATTGTTGAAGGAGATGCACTCCAGAATATCTTAGAGCCAAATCAGGACAGTAATTTCTTCTGAGAGCAGAAAATTAATTTTCAAATGCTTACTTTAAATAAAACATGAACTTTAGGGACCTAATTTAGATTTTTAACTAGTAGTAAGTAATAGAAAGATTATATTTAATGGAAAGACTACATTGAATCGATTTTTGTTTCCAAATTTCCTTCAGCTTTTTTAATTGTCTCATTTAAAAATGCTGTAAGTAAAAGTGGTGTTAGATACACTTTTCATTTAGGCTAGTAAAAATAAGCAATGAAAACATCCCAATTTTTTTGGAACTAAAAGTGAAAGGAGGAATACATTGCTTACAGACAAGTCATTCCACTCTCTGCTACTGGGTTAAAGACCAACATAGACAAATCTTCCAGCAGTGAAAGCTGTTTATGGATCTTGCAATGATTACAAATTACATGGCACTAGCTTGTTACAGGGAAAAAAAAAATCTGACTAGTGCTGTTGAATGACAAAGAGAATTCAATTTAATCTTTGCTACACTATACAGACCTGGACGTGATCTACATGTATTGTATTATGTCTCCCTTTTCAACACTGGAGCAAGGTGTCCTGGTTTGAAGGAAAGGTATGTGCTGAGGAAGGCAGGAGCCTCCCTTGGAATGGAGAATGTGAACCCCTTCCCTCTGAATTATTGTAATTTTGAAATTAAGGGGCTCTCAGGCAAGGATATAGGAATAGGAATAACAGTTCTTTACTAGTATTTATAATAAAGTGAACAAACAACAACTCTTATGGCATTAACAACAAAACAGAAACAAGAACCCGGTCCCAGCCCTCTGGGTCTGCAGGCACTGTCCCCTTGGATGCAGCGATGGTCACAGCCGGCAGGGGGCGCTGGTGGCGCTGGGTGGGCAGGGCAGGTGCGACGATTCCCCCGCGGCTGCAGGGGGCGCTGTGGCGCGAGCTCCAGCAGACACGGGGCACGGCCGGGAGGGGAAGGGCTGGAGGACAGGCAGGCTTTGCTTCAGGAACGCTGTCCATCCCGGCGCCCCAGCAGGACTCTCGGAAAACAGCAAACTGGGACAGTAGGACGTCTCGGTAGGCAGGGGGAGCGGGGGCTGCAGTGCAGTGAAACCCAGAGCAGTGCCGATGGAGCCGCGGGGGGCAGGGCAGGGGCAGCAGCCCGGCTCCCAGCCCGGCAAGGAGAGGTCAGCTCAGGATCCCGGGCCCCCTGAGCAGATGGTAAAATAGGTCTCAGTTCAGAACAGGGGTTCACTCACGGCAGAATAAACAGCTCCACGTGAAAAGGGTCCAGCAGCAGCAGAGACTCCTCTCTCCTCCAAAAAAGGCAGAGCAGCTTCTCCTGTTCCCCTCTGAAGCGTGGCTTCAGCTCTCCTGGTGCTGCCTTTTATCAGCCCCTCTCCTCCAGGTCTTGGCCACAATCCTTTGTTTTTCTTAAGTATCCAGTACTTAACAACTCAATGGGAAAAAATTCTATACAAAAGGAAAGAAAAAAGAAAACCTAACCCCCAACACAAGGAAAAACAGAGGAGAACTTCAGGCCAGTAACTAAGGAGTGATTTTTTGGCAAGTTCCTTGACTTGTTTTATACCTTTGTTAGCACTGAGATAAGTAAAAAAGGTCAGGTGCCTTGTAAATGGGAGACAAATATTAACGCAACTGTGATCCTCCCATACGGGAAAAATTGAGCTTTCTCTGTGTGAAGACTGTCACCTGTCAGGTGGTTGTGGGATATTAGTCAGTCAGAGCAACATTCTGGTAAAGCTAACTGGATCCTGTTGGAACAAGAGCTGTGAGGATTACAACAGCAGAATTTTCATATGCTGAATTGTTGTTTCCCTAGCTCAGAGTGGAAACTTGATTCAGTGTTTAAGAAAACATCAATGTTTGTCGCCTCACGCTACAAATGTTTTATGTAAAAAGAGGGCTGGCTGATGATGAACTCTTTCAATTTTGTGCAAAATTTTCTTTTTTCAAGCAGACTATCACCTTTTCCTCAATTGAGACATTTGAGAGATACTTTGTGCATTCAATAAAGGATTCAAGCAGGTAGGGAAGTATCTATTAAATCACTAATAATGTTATAAATAAAGTCCAAACCAGTGATTTACATGTGGAGCTTAAGAGAAAGCATCAAGGTAGTAGGAATCTGTCTATTAATGCTGTCTTTATGAACTTTTCAGTAATACAAACAGTAACTTCATCCTAAACCTTTGTCTACAGAAACAAGAAACGTGGTGCTTCTCTTTTGCCCACTCTTCTAGAATCCCAGAGTGAACAGTTCCCTTGTCATAGAGTATGCACTGGATTGGATGACTCTGTTAAAAAGAAGTGGGGAGAAATGTCTTTATTATCTCTGGGGTGGATTAATGACTGTTACATATGAGAACAAATACCTATATGCAGGGTGCACATTATTAGTACATATGTGCTGTAAACCACACACAGACAACTGTTCAAAGGATCCTGTGAGTGGACAGACTGTCTGAATATTCCTTCCTCAGTAAAGAAGTGAGATATCTTCATGTCCATAATATACTGGCAGATCTCTGTATCTCCCTTTCCTGAACCAGTTCCATGGTGTCTTGAGCAAGTTTATGCGATGCTACTCAAAGCACTGCAATCCTAAAAATCCCCAGAAGGAAGGATATTTAGACTAATGTTTTTTAAAGGAATGTCAAATAAAGAAAATAGTTGCTTCAAGCTGGATAGGCTAAAGAAGAGATTGCTGCTCTTTAATGTAAGATCTCTGAGAGGCTAGCAAGCATGTTGTAAGATAACACCAGGACAGCTGGACAGCTGGGTTAGAGAATGAATAAAAAAGACTTAACCTCTAGTTTTGTGCTTAGCTGAATCTAAAGAAAGCCTTAAAAAAGAAAAAAAAAGTCTTGCATTACGGTGCACATCAATTCTGTCCTTCTTTTGTGCAGGTTTTGATGGGCTGTAATTGTGTTCCTGGCATTCACAGTGAATCACATTAATTTTGCTTTTAACTCTTTTGAAATTCAATAGAAAAATATGCAAATTGTTCAGAAGGAAGTATGTAGTTCAAAAGAGGTGTTATAAGCTGGGGTTTTTTTTTGTAACTGAAAGAACAGAAGCTTCATTGTCTTTTCAGGACTCCTTTATTCATCTTGATAAATCAAGAGTCTGTTTCCTCCACAAAATTTGAAATGAATTTTTCCAGCTCCTGATTCTATTTTAGTGTTTCTAGTGTGTGTGGAAGGAAGAGGGAGTTCTTGTTGCTGTTATTATGTAATTGCATACATTCCTCCATGATAAAATGGGTTGTTCCCTTATGGATTTCCTTAAAAATGAAACCATCACAGTGATATTAACTGATTTAGTTGGCAATGTAGAGAGGAGATTAACTGTGCTCTTAGAGTCTCTTTGTGAGTAAACTTGCTACTGTAACTTTGAGATGTCAGGGGTCCAGTGTGTGATCAAGTGCATCTTACGGAAGTGGGGTCTATGAAGTGTCACATGAATGACAGGAAGAGTATAACCCCTGAGTAGTGGGATGGCTTAAACAATGCTCCCATAACTAAACCTGTGCCATCAGATAATTTCTGACAAGTTCTCTCACATTTTTTCCCCCAGCAGTCCAGTCCCCCCTGTTCAAATACTGATTCCAAACCCAAATGAGGACCTTCCCCCCTCTCCTTTTGAGCAGGATGTCATATGGATGAGATGAGGAGCAGAAAAACACCCTACCAAACAAACCAACTCACAAAACCTTCACCTGTGAATGAATATCACCTTTGAAAGGGAGATATGCTTCTAGTCAAACTCTTATGTTTAGCTTGATGGCAATGCAGCTAATATATTGAAATCTACTGCTTGCTGTTGACCTGCTGTGAGCAGGAGATCAGGCCATACAGAAAGGCATTGGCCTCTCATCCTATGTGAGCTTCTAGAAGTCACTCAGCACTATATGGACACATTTGCTTTGCTTTTCCAGCTTGATTCCAGCAGCTGCCTTTGCCAGAATAACTTGCGGGCTGGAAAGAGAGAACAGTCTTACTGCCCCCACTTCCTGCCAGAGAATGTCTCCTTGGAACACTTGTGTGTTTTTCTCTTATGAAATGAAGCGAGGAAGGATGGTAAAGACACAGAAGCACTGTAAATGGCTATTGATGGCCATTTTAATATCTCAGCTTTGACCTAGGAGCAAGCTATTACCCATCAGCCGTACTGCGCTAAGGACAAAATAGAAACAAGAAGTTACTGTGGAGAAAACACCTTGTGCCAACTCTCCATCCTGTGGGACCATCTGTTCCTAAAGCTTTGAGAAGAATGAAGCAATTAATGTCTGAGAGGCTAAAGTGGTTATTGCTCATTAAGGTGCACTTCGTGTATATTTCTCCTGTTGTATTTGTGACTAACATTGGCCCCTGGGGGCTACCTGAGGGATAAAGTGTTGCTGCTTTAAGCATGCTGCAGAATAATGGCTGCTGTGGATGCCACAGGAAGCTGGTAATGAGGGGGAAGGTGGGCACTGAGTGGGGGAAAGGAGGGTGATTTGGGACAAATTGGCAATGTGCCTGCTAAATAGGGAGGGAAGCAACAGACATTTCTGCTCAGCAGGTGTGTTTGGTGTACCAAATCCCACAGACTGCAACACCTAGAACCTTTTGTCTTAGCTCTACTCCCACATTTGGAGTTGCTTTTACTTACGAGAAAGGTATGTCTGGTCTATTTGTGCACTTGGGGATAGGTGTGCATTTCCGATAAAGTCTGCAAGTGAGGTGTGTGTGGGAAATACTGAAAAATTACTGATGCTTTTAAAAGGTTTTTAGTATTAATGCTCTTTCCGTCTGTTTCTGCTCACACCTGAGGTTCTGCAAAGGCTGGGCTTGGTTGTAGAAAAGGCCTAAGTGTTATCTTTCCCACCCTTTCTCTGAAGCTATACAAAAATAACAGGAAGGGGGTAGGGGGTCATATGTAAACTGAACTGACTCAAATTTAGAGACTATTTAAAAGTATTATTATCATGTTTTGAAGGAAAGAGAGGGAATATATTACTCCAGTACAAAATAGTTTGTGTGCTATCTGGCGAGTGGACAGTAAGCAGCAATACAAAGTCGACACCTTTCCAAGTTAGCATTCAAAACAAAACATTCCTGGAACTACAGCTTAAATTTTTTCTTTATTTGTGTGAGAAGCCTTTGCTGTTTGTGCTGGAATTTTTAATTAACAGTCTATCACTACCTTCAGCCTTTTATGCTAAATACAAGTACATTCCTTTAAGCTTACTTTTGTGTCTTCCCCTGTTTGTATAAATACTTAGAAAAAATAGATTCATTGGCTTGAATCGTATGGTGGCTTGTTGGTTCCTGTGTGTTGTGCCTTTGCACAGGTGTATTTTCAAATACATTAGTCTTAAAACTTAGATCCTGCAATTTTTCTAAAGCTATGATTGAAGTTTAATGTTTGATATGTCAAGTGATTTTTTTCATTTTGTTTTGTTTCTTTTTTTAAAAAACACTGATAAAACCCAGGTGTATATAATAAGTGCAGTGCATAGAAGTCTTTGTAATGTGCAGTTATGTTCAGTCTTGCAGGTGGTATTTTAAGATTAGAAGGATTCTTAGAATACATTTCCAAATCTGAAAAGAAGGACAACAGCTTCAACTTTGTTGTTGTAATTCAATGCATGTAAGAGTGGCAGGGCAGCAAAGCCAATTCTCTGGCATCGTCATGGTCATTTTCACACACATTTTTCCGTCAGAAGTACAGAAATGGAAAAATAACACTTAGGATGAATAAAAGTTGCAAAATTTTATTAAATATATCAATATGTCAACCAACTTCTGCATCTGGCAATTTGGCTTGTTGCTGTCTGTGGAAGAGGAAGGTTTTTACACCTGAACACTTTGAGAAGCTGTACCATGGTTACCTTTTTATGTAAGCAGTGTAAAAACTGTAGGTTAAGGTCACAGTGATTGTTTTGGTGAAGGCAAAGAAACCTTGAACAAGAGAAAGGTAGCTTTTACAGGGAAGTGGAGATAGGAAAGGATAGGAAAACTTCACAAACTGGGCTATTATTTTCCAGAAATGCAAACACACCTTATCAAAACCTAGGCTGTTTGCTTGTGAGTGGGATTTAAAAGCAGGGAGTTCACACCTGATTTAAGTGAAAGAGTGGAATCTTAAACATTTGGCTCCATCCTTTCTTGATGCATCCTTTTTTCACTTGCTTTTGCTTATCCTCCTACATTCCTGTTTTCACTAGCCTGTCGAAGGAAGATATTTCCTTTAGCATTCTCTTTTAATAAAAAAGAAATATAAGTTTCTGGGTTTACATAAATTTATTGTCAGCCTCCAGGCTTGTCTTTGCTGCATCTGTAGTTCAAAATTATTTGCCATACACTACTAGCAGATTGAGAATACTCTTGCATTTCATTTTTCTTTTATTATCTGCTGCAATATTGTCTTATAAAGAAACATTACCTTTTCCATGCATAGTCTTGGAAGTAAAGGAGGATTTATCCTTTTTCCTGACATGGACAGATGTCACAGAGAGAAGAATGAAAAAAATGCTTTGTCCCCCTGAAGAAACTGGCATTTTATGTCACTCATAATTACCTTCAAGATTCTAGAAAAGGTGCACTTGCTGAAGCTTTGACATTCTGCAATATAGCAACATCTAATGCAGATTTCTCTTCACTTTTGTTCCTTCCAAGTATATCATTCATATTTGGTCTCCACTTTGTAAGCAGTGTGAGTCAAGGCCACTGTCTATCTGTTGGAACTCTACTGAAAATCTCTGTACTTGATGGCGCCTTCCCTGGGAGGAACATGGGCTAGAAATTGCAAGAAAAATATATTCTATACCTAAAACAATAAATAGGATTTATGTCTCTAAACAGAAAAACAGCAATACAAATTCCCCACAAGAACTAAAAGGAAAAAAAAAAAACCACTCTCCATGGTGTCAATCTTGTTTTTGCTGTATTTCATCTGTGGTTACTTGTTTTACCTGTGTGTGACAAACCCAGGGTTCAATTCCTTCTACCTTGAGTGCAGCGTTGGTTACCAGGAGGACTTGGAAAGGTCCTTTCCATTTTTCCTTGAAGGATTCAAAGTTCCAAGTCTTTACTTATACTAAATCCCCAGGCTGGTATAATTTAAGCATAATTTTTACCACCACCCTAGTTTTATTTGTGTGACAGGGAAGGGCCTCTGCCCATCCAGAAAATGTACCTACCAATACTAGAAGATACCTGTACCCTTTTTGTCTAGGTAATTCAGAGAGACCTATTTGCCAGTAATCTCCAGGTGGATTTCCATGTACACTGTTCCAGGAGGTGGCCTTTTCCAATTTATGGGATAGTTTTTAAACCAATTGGATATTTCACTGTTGTTGATTTTGCTATTTCAGTCATTCACACACTAAGTACAGAGTTCTGGAGACTAGATAGGGACTCAATTCCCCAATGGGGTTTCTTGTGCTCTTTTTCCATTATTTTCCTCATTACAGGATGTGGAACTATAACCTGTTGGCTGTCCACCATCCCTATTGATTCTTTGCGGGTTTTAATATATTCCAAGCTAAGTTCTCCTCTGCAGGTGTTCAAAACTGAATAAGTTGTTTCTGTATCAATTAAAAATTTTAGTTTTTCATTCCCCACCAATATTGTAACCTAGGGATCAGCTGAGGAAGATTCCCCTGGTCCCCTTCAGGGTGATTCTTATCTTCACTTAAGGTCATGGGTTTGATGGTTTGAAGAGCTGGGTTTGGGTTTCCTGTCTGATTTTCCCCCAGCCTGGGGACACCCCCTTTTCCAATGTTCTTTATTTGGCTGGATGCACGAGGGATATCACCTCTGAAACACCATGCATGCTATGTACAGAAAAAGCTCCTGTTTATATACTATATTTTAGATGCATATTCATGGGTTTTTCCAAACACATTAATGTATATTTCCTGCCCTCTGTGCATGTGTTCTGTCCTGGGGGTCTCTTTGGTGTTCCCTCGTGGTTGGTGACCCCAAAGTCATACCTGAATACCTGGTGAAGTGGTAAAAGCTAGTTGCTTTCCAGTTCTTCCTACAAAATGAATATAGTGTGGCTCCATAAGCCAGTGTTTTTTGAAGAATAAGCATTGTATTTACCTATCAGGTGCAAATGATATTTCATCTGGCAACAGCTGGCGAGTGGAAAAAATATGCTCATAGAGGGAAACTTAAAAAGTGGGTTGGATGTCCCTTATGTATTAACAGTCTGAAAGTAGATTTCTCCCCCTCAACTCTAAAACATCCCATGTCTGTGTTTCCTAAACTAGTCTAGTGAATTTAGGTGAATTAATCTCAGTTCTTGAACAGCGGGATTTATAAGGTGATCTTGCAGAGGAATACATAGTCTAGTTTGGTAACACAGAGCTGTCTAAATAGATTACATAGTTTTTACACAATTCTGCTTTTCAGAGCAAGTAAGGCAAAGTCAGATGTGTTCAGGAGCACAGCATAGGTATAACAGACCTATAAACCTACACAAACCTATGCCACAGGTGTAACAGCCTTCTCCCTAAAGAGCTGTAAGTCTTCTTATTATTCATACAGCCCTAAACACTCTTTTATCTCTGAAGAAGAAAAAGGGTTGTTTGTACTGTGAGATTTGATGCATCCAACTGAGCCTTGACTTTTAATTTACACACCTACATAATCCCTGCAGAGAAGGAGGTGCTCTGAATTGTTCTCCTGGGATGTTTATCTGTCTCTGTTGACTGAGAGACGAGATGTGAAAGGAAAGGCGATCTTCCTTTATATTTAATTGCAAAGACATGAATATATCCCCTTCTCTCCCGCTACCCATGCTGATGAATGTTTTATTCAGGCAAACTAATTTCCAGACCTGGAAAAAATATATGAGGAAGCATGTGGTGATTTAAAAACAAAGAAAAAGCTGTCATGGAGAGCAGGCAGAATGCCATGTGTTAGTTGCAGCAGTAAAGCCCATGGAGAGAGCAGTAGGGACTAGAATTAAACAGCTTTGAAAGCCATTTCACTACTGGGGTATAAGCTGCAAGGTGAAGTGAAAGCCAATTCTCTTATCTCAACAGCATGAGCCTTATAGTCAAAGCTGTCTTTGGGTTTTTAGTTGTCACCTGGACTGTCAGCCAGTTTAGTGTTTTCACACAGAAAACTGTTTGAATTTACCTTTATGGTCGTATCTGGAGATAGAGGTGCTTATGCACATCTCTGAGAGCAGGCTCCTCTGCAATGCTCAGGATGTGCTTCCAGAGGAATCATCAGGAATGCTTTGCATTCAAGAGATTTTTGTTTGGATCCCCACCTCTCGCCTTTTAGCCTCTACCAAGGCCACTGCTGATCTTTGAATCAAGAGGGATTTGTTAGCAGGACGTTTTGCTGGTATGATTGGAAAAAATCTTGTTTGGTTCTAGAAAAGGAAATCCAGGCCCTGTAAATTTTCCTGAAAATTTAAATATTTAAGTTACATTAGAAGAATTAAGTATTTAATTGCTTTATTGATTGATATATGTGTGCTTTAGGAGAGCATGTAGTATTTATCTCAACCTCCCCAATGTTACTCTGGAACTCTGTGAAAAACAAAGAACTGACTATCTCAGAAAATCTGTAATTGTCTTCTCTCACTCTTTAATATTAATATCAGTCAACAATGGCTTCAGTAAAGCTTTCTGAAACAGTTAATATAAAAATCAATGCTAAGTAATCCAGAGGACAATCAAATCCATTAAAAACCAAGTCACAAATCTCCATGAGACCACTGATAACAATGGAACCCATTGTTAGTTTAAAATTTGGATAAGTTTAATAATTTTGGAGTAGCAGAGGTGATGCTTATCAGAATTAAAGCTAGGGTCCACTGTGGTGAAGTGGTAGCATTCAGATGTCAAATAAATTTTTTCCTGTTTGAGAAGAACATATTATTTTCCTCTGCCTCGGAAAGAGTTTCAAGCCCTAAAATCTAGACTTTTTTTATTAAGATCACTGTTGCTCATGGGTACTATTTAAAATTATAAAAATACTTGATCTTAGTTCTACTAATATCTGTTTTCATAAGGATTTTTTTCTTTCATGTGGTTGTTTGGGACCATTAGAAAAACTATTTAAAATGCAACGTGAGTAAGGTGCTACCTCTGTAATACCAAGAAAATGCCTTTGATTACCTTTTAGATAAAAGCTAAAGGTCTTGATGTCATTTTTCACAGGCATCTTATTAACCAGTATGACATGGCTTGTAACAGTCTATGTGTATTTGTTGAGAACAGTCAAACCAATCTAATTTTTTCCAGTGACAAGGTAACAGGCCTTTGTCTAGAAAAAAGAAACAGATGTTAGAATATCTTTAGTAAAGCTTTGTTCTTGATTTGCGCTATACTCCCACAGGCAAACTAGATTAATACATTTAATGTAACCAGTAAAAAAATTTCAGTAGTCATGGGATAGAAGGACAGACTGGATGAGTAAACAAAGTAGGATGCTTCAGGGATCCATCCTGTCTGAAACTCAATTCAATGTTTTCATCAGTTACTGTGATGACAAAATTGAGTATGTTCCCTTGTTTTTAACCTGAGGAACAACTTTGCAGGCAATGGTTCACTAAAAAAAATCTGGGAGGTTGCGTGGATCAGAACCTGAACAGAAGCTGACACTGTAACAAAACTATCAGAAGGAAAAAGGTAAATGGAGTGGAAGAGTTGGAAAAAAAAGTGAGAATCTGAACATTGGTAAAAACATAGTTGAAATGTGGCAGCAAGTTTTGGTTTAGAAGAGAATCATGTGCCTGGCACATGGCAATCATGTGCCTAGCATGTGACAATCATGTGGCAGTCACATGTGGTTTATGATGACAATAAGAACTACTATGCAGAGTGTTACTCAGCACAATGTAACACAGGGAGGAGAGTCCAGAGCAGGAATCCTAGGAATGCACTGATTTCTCATCCTTGTTTTTACAAAACTGAGGTCACTAGTGATTAGAACTGACATTTTCCACTCACTTGTCACACGTGTAGAATAAGAAAAATGACTTGAAATCACAGCAGCCTACAAAAGAGTACAGTTATGCTAAATAAAAAAAGTTATTCAAAATAAATGGCAGAATAATTCAAAATAGTAGAAACAATCAAGAGTGTTCACTATCTGATATCCACTTAGGCTTCAGCAGTTCCAGAATTCTGGATTCTGCTCTTTTACAGAACTGAATTTTCAGGATAGAGGGTGTGACTCCACAACATTTATCTATGTTCACTATAGACAGGTTTTAAAGTATCCTAATGATTTTAACTCCAATACCTGTTAAATAATGAACACTGAAGGACTTAGTTTCCCCTTTACCTGATGCTTCTCCTTCCCTTAGGGCCACTGCTTGCCATGAAAACACCCACACTTTTAACTGTTTCGTCAAAAAAAGAGTGACTTGTCTTGAAAACTCTGACTTTAAACACCAGGTGTTTTACACACAGGGAAATTTAGGAAATGGCAAAATAACCCAAACAGTGGAAAATAATAAAAGTTATTTGTGGTAACAGCCACTGGGGAACTCAGTGTTTGGGTCACCAGAAGCCCAGCAGATTGATCTATCACATGATGAAGGAGGTAAATGAGTTTAAAACTTCCCAGTGCTCTGTGCTTATGCCTCACCATTCTAGTAGCCTGGCTAACCCTCAGAGCCACTTCAGATGTGGAATTGGAGGATTGGGCAGTCTACCAGCTGGATCAGGGAATCACTTTCACCAGGAGCTATGACTTTCATTTGTTGCCAAACAGCAATGAAATTCTTCTTTCTTAATGAGTGCCCGTCGCACTTGAACCTGCAATGAGTAGCAAGTCCACAGGAGAGGATGTGCCAGGATTTTGCTGCTGCTCAGAAAGATGTGAATGATAAAAAAATAATTTGTTTTTTTCAGTGAGCAGCTTGCTTTCTTGTTTAGTAAACACCAAGCTAGCCAGGCTGTGCAGTACCACAGTTTACAGCTTAATTACAGAGAAAACACCACAGGTGTACTGTACCTGCAATAAGGGAAAGCTGCTTCTAGCAAAGAGGATCAGTTGAGGCAGAGAAAAATATGCCAGGAAAACAGAATAAGGAAAATAGAGAGTAAGGGACTGGAAGAAATTAAACACAGGAATAAGCAAGATGTCCTCAGTGTTTTTCTCCAGAGATTCTATGCCCAAGCTTTGGCTTTTACATTAAGCCTAGGTAGCACTGCATGAGACTCTTGCTTGATGTAGATAAATTAAAGCTGCTTTGCAATTTGGAATATGTGAAATCTTTCAGCACCTTTTGATACTTCTGAGAGTGGAGATGGTGAAAAGTGGAAAACAGTCTTGGATTCTCATCCCACCCCCTGCAGGAGGGAGCTTGAGCACCCTTGCTCATGCTGATCTCGCATGAATGCCCACCAATGCCCTCAGATGCCAGGCATACACAGCAGCATAACCTGTTTTCCCACCTGTCAAACGTCCAGTAAACTGCACTCAGCTGTCCAGGTGCCAGGCACAGGCAATCTTATGGTAGCAGTGCCGTGTGAGCTAAAATCTTGCTTTCCTTGGAGCCAGCAGCTACCACTGGAGAGAGACACCTCTTCCTGTTTTCATACTCTCTGAAAACATGTTGTGAAGATGACTTTGCTAGTTCTTTCACCTCTTATTGCTGGAAGGGCATTATGAAGGAAGAGCATTATCTCATTCAGGTTAATGCAATCCATGCTGTCATTGCATTTACATTCTATCAGGGCTCAAAGTCCTAATTGTAAGATGGGTTTTTCAAGGGGTTGGATATGTCTGCATCAAAAATGATCTCCTTGCCTCTGTGTGTTCCTCTTCCTTAGCAAATTAAGAGAGAAAATAAATAGGTAAAGGCAAAATATTTTACTTGTAGAAACTTTATGGTATGAATCTGAGTTGTTACGGGATTTGGGCACAACTTTGTGTTTCCTTTCCTCACACACTCCCCCTTCATTTGAGTCTTTCAAGAATTGTGTGTCTGTATGTTTAAACCAGCTATCAGCACCTGGGATCCCATTTTGTTAAATTATGTGCTGTGTTGCTGTTAAAGCTGTCACAGCATTTTGTGAACCAAGTATAAGTTCACTCTGTAACTTTTATAATGGTGTCTGCCTTCTAGGATTTGCGAACTATAATGATACTTGTTAAATTTTTCTTTTGCTCGTGGTGATGAGGAAAGTTTTATGAAGACAATTATTCTTCCATCTGTGCTTATATCATTCAACTTTTTTTTCTCTGTCCTGTGTTATTCCACCTACTACACTTGTTCCTGCTGGTACAAGCTGTTGTCCCAGTCGGCTCCAGGCTTTTCATGTGTGAATCTTGGTGTTTATTCTAAGTCCTCCTTTGCTACAGTGTCCCTGTGAGTGAGCTCTACTGGCTGTCCTGCCCCGCCAATCCTCTAAATTAATTCCTTTCATTTCTAAATTTCTGTCTTTCTGCTGCTGCAAAGTAGACTGTGTTCTTGATACTATGATTTTCGTGAGTAACTTTATGCTTTTTATTTCATCAGTGAACCCCGGCATGGGTCCTGCTGCTTGCTTGGATGCCTGTGCTGACCTAGCATGCAGAAGCAATTTCTTTCTCCCTCCTGCATTGCTATTTTTGTTTCTTGTCATCTTGATCATTACTAAGTTTTGGGATTTTTTTGAATCACCTAATGCTCATTCATATAATTTTCTTTACCTCATCCCTGTCCAATAAACCTGCCATGTTTGATTTGTGCTGCCATTTATTTGACTCCTTTGGCTTTAAGTGTGCATATACACCTGTTTTATGTGGACTTGTTTTCACTTTTTTCCAAATGTCTTTTGCAAATAGGGCCGATTTCAGCCATACTTTAGAGAAGTAAAGTTATCCAGGAAAATTAAGCTTCTACCCTTTCTGTGAAAGCTAGAGTACTGAAATAGGCTCCCCAAGGGAAGAGGTCACAGTACCAGCCTGACAGAGTTCAAGCAGCATTTGGACAACACTCTCTGGCACAAGGTGTGACTCTTGGGAATGGTCCTGTGCAGGGCCAGGAGTTGGATTCAGTGATCCTCATGGGTCCCTTCCAGCTTAGCAAATTCTGTGATTCTTTGTGATTCTGTGATTCTATTACTGTAACAGAAGGAACATTTTAAAGAAGTTTTGCTAGTGTATGTCTTTCTCAGTTGCCAGTATATCTGGAATTTGTCTACAAAGGCTGTGAAAAGTTAATCAAGTTTAATTATACACAGCAGTTTAAAAAAATGTCCTATGTTCTTTACCATATAAACAATTTTTTTTTTTCTCTGAAGCTTGTTTACTTGATAGACTGGTGTTTCTCTCTTTTCTGCATGTGCCTGAAAGCTGCTTCTGATACCCTTCTTGCTTTCTCCTTTATGGGCTTCACAGGCTGCTGTTGAACAATTTTCTGCTATCCTGCCCTAAATAAGTCACTCCCACACCTAAGTATTCTGTATGTTTTTTTTTTTAACTGTATTTATCATATGAATTTATTTTTAGCCTCTTTTTTCTCCTGTAAAAAATTGCTGGTTGAATGGAATCTCTCTTCTTTGGCTCTATCTTCCCAGAGGTTATTCTATTGAGACTGTCAATGGAAATGCACGAAGCTGAAAAGTCTGCAACAGCAAAAAGTAGCTGTAATCCTTTAGTGTCGTTCTACGGCCAATGAGGTCTTTCACGGGTAAAATAAGTTCACAGTTCAGGCTATAGCTGTGTTACCTCTCATCCCTGGCATACATTAAGAAATAACTTCTGTTTCAGTACAGATTTCCTGGCATGGGGAATAGTGTTGGCATGGGTGACAGCATCTGTTTGGATGACTGTATTTCCAGTTTCCAGAGTTCTTCAGAAAAGCTGTGTTACTTTGAGTGTTTCTGCTATGGCAATTCTTGTTTTGCTTTGCCCCATCCAAAGGTAATTTTCTTTATCATCCATTAATTTCAGTAGTGATTTTCTACACAGAAACTGCAAGATCTGTAGTGGGCCTCTTTTAATTCAATACAGTTGAATGAAATAAAACAAGAGGCATCAGGGTTAGGCTGTGCAATGAAAGGACTGTGCAATACAGGGCTCTTGCAAATGAAGGTGAGGATGGTTGGCACAGGGTATAATGCTTATGAGGGGCAAACCATATCTCTACTACTAGATATTGAAGTTTTCAAAAGTCTGTTGTGTATATCTTCCACCTCCTCATCTGTGTTTACTTCCTATGTAGATACCTTTTCCCCAGGATTTCCCACCTGATATTTCAGGCAAGAGTGAAAAGTTCATCATGTTACCTGTGGGGACATGTTTAATTATCGTTCCCTACCTAACTTCTGTCAGGTACTTTCCTCTACACTGCCTCTTTGGTGAAAGGTTATCCTTCATTATTGAAGGTGGGACAGTTCCAGATGTGAAATAACAATTGAGTATTTCCTGTTTTCTGTATTGTTAATAGAATCATAAGGGTTCTTTCCATCTGATGTTAGGATACTTCCTGAAACCAGAGGTTCACTAAATATATTCTTCAAAATTATCATGCTGGAGAGAAAGATATAAATTTCATTGAGTGACACTTGTCTAATTCATCTTTTTTCAGTGACTTCAGAAAGGCTTGAAGCCTCTAAATTTGTCTACAGCAGTGCAAAACCATGCACATGCTTACAAAACATTTTTTACACCACCCAAAAGAGAAAGGGGGAAGAGATCCAGGTCTGGGTTATCTAAGGAAGGAGAAGGAAGATTATTTTTAGTGCAATACCCAAGAAAATGACTACAAGAAGAGTAAAATTTGGTGTAAGACAATTTTAAAGATTTACATTGAACATAGCTGCAATTTTAAGATCCTGTTTTACCCAGATAAGCAGTCATATTGGCAAAGTACTATAGAGAGAAAAGATATGAAAAAAAACGACTTAATAGCATGGGTGAGACTCACATTTATGACAGCTCCTGATAGCTCTGTTCCGGTACCTGGTTAAAATAAAATTTCCACACTAAGTTGCCTGAGATACATTCACGTACCATATAAATTTGAGATGAAGAGTGCCATAAACGTAGTACAAGTTTGGCTTCTGTAGGAAGGAAGTCCTTTAATCTGTAATGCAAATCTCAAAAGCTGTATAATGAACATAAAGAGCAGTATAAGAAAATCATGTAACTTAAAATTGCTGTGGAGGAAATTATTTTTAGAATGGTGCAAGTAGGAACAATTTAAAATTACTGCGTAGTGAAAAAGATTCTTTTCCATAAGAGTGAAAATTGTGGAATGCTCACATCACAGTTTCCAACAGGATACTAGAAAGAAAATCTGTGTAGTGAGTCTCTGGAACAGGCATCTTTCCTTTCAGCAACCCTCTTGACCTCCACAGCAGAGATCTGAAGGGACTGATTATTTCAGGGATGCCCTGTAACACCTAACTCAGACAACTAACAAGAAACACACAATTTTCCATTAACAGAGCATCAGTCTGTTTTATAGCATGCCCTCTTGTAGTTAGCCTGTGAAAGCCTTCCTACAAGTAAAAGTAGCATTTTTTTTACCGTGATCAACTATAGTGTGCTTTGTTTTTCCATGCAGAATAGAAAATTTTATTTACAGCAACTTATCACAATAATAATATTTCATTCGGTATTCCACATTCCTCCACCAAGGTATAGGATAGGGATCTAACAGATACTTTGATCACAATATGTCCTTTTTACCTAAAATCATCATCTAGCTGCAGCTAAGTTTTTGCTTTTTCAACAGGTAGCTTCCAGTGCTGATGCATTGTCTCCAGCAACTGATTTTGGACATGAAGTTGCTCCACTGGCAGAACTTTTGGGAAGGGCAGCAACTCTGAGCCAAGACAGCAGGCTTGTAGCCTAGCTGTACCATATGGATAAGCTCATTTATGTTGGGAATCACAGAGGGAAGAGTGCTTGGAGTATTAAGCAGCAATAAAGACAGGAGGATCTATTGAAGGAAACCAACTGTATGCCACAAGTACCCTGAACAAATTCCTGGTTTTGAGGGAATATTTTTTGTCCTATGCTGTAATAAGTAAGCTCTCCCTTTAAGCCCTGATGCAAGTTATGCTGAGAGTAAAATCAGCAGCATTGGCCCAGCTGCAGATATAATTTTTCTGCCTCAGTGGGATAAAGCCAAGGTGCTGAGGAGGATACTGAGATATGGCAAATTGTTTCATGCCCTCCCATCTAGTGTACTAGAAACATTTTAAAGGGCTCAGGTATTTGCCACTAGGTGTTACTCTCTCAAAAAGTAACAGACTGACTGTATCTTTGGATAAACCAAAAGAACATGTGGGAACCCAAGGTGACAAATGAGAGCTGGAAAATCAGAATTTTAAAAAAATATTTGTAGCTTATTATGTATAATTTGAAAATTATTCATTGTCAGGATTTTCACTGCACAGTGATTTGGGAGACAACCTGCAGTGGTTTCAGTTCACCATCCTCACATGAGGCAATCAATTTAATGTAGTGGGTTAAGTACCCTGGCTGAACACCAGTCTACTTACTAAACTTATTTATTCATTGTCTGTTGTGAGATAAGGATTAGGAGAAATGCAAAGCAGGCTTAAAATCTTAGAAAGTATAAAGATAGTTTATTAACAGAACTAAAAGGAAAATAATAAAAGTTAGAATAAACTTCCAGGCACTTTTCCTCCCCCCACCTCCTCTTTCTTCCCTTCACCAACAACATAAAGAGACAAAACTTGAGACTTTCAGTCAGTTTATCACCTCTAGAATGGTCTTTCATCCGTTCAGTTGGGAGAGGTGTCTCTCCTGTCATGCCATGGAGACTTTTCCACAAGAATACTGTTCTTTCATGGTTTCAACATCACAGCAAATCAGCGACCTGGAAAGGAAATCCTTTTGCAGTGTCAAAGTCCCTTCCCTCGACACACAGTTCTTTCCAGAACTGTTTTCAGGGGCTCATCTCTATCTACTGGAGTACTATTTTAAGCATGAGCTGTTCTGGTAGAAAAGCAAAGAGTTGAGGCCTTGGTTGATACAGGTGCACAATGCACATCAATCCCATTGAGACATGTTGGTGGAGGTTAAGTTAGAACGCTGCATCCCCCCAGTCACATTCATGAGTTACAAGGAATAGTCTGATATATCAGAGTCCACCACCATGGCCATACAAAAGAATTTCAGCCTAAAGCAACTCCTCTTTCTCCTCCTTCTGAGCTCTGGCACTTTACTGACCTCAGTGTCTCCATGTTGGCTCCTTCTGTGTACTGAGAGAGTTGTGATCTCTCCCAGGCTCTGTTGTCAGTCACATGATCTCTGCTGGGCAGCAGCCGAAGTTACTGCATTCTTTTCCCAGGAAGGGCAAGGGAGAGCAGGGGCTGTGGCAGGATTCAGCAGCCAAGCTAGGATTTTAGTTGAGGCACATTGGCTCCTCCAGCACAGCTGCTCTGGAGAGGCTGGTGGGTGGCAGGAGCAGCTGGAATCTCAGCAGCCAAGCCAGGACTCAGTGGCAGCACGCCTCGGGCTGATAGCTCTCCCTCCCCCTGCCCGGCGGCTGTGGGCGAAACTCGGGCCCGGCCCCCACCAGAGCAGGCCTGGCCTGGCTGGGCCGCAGGGGGCCCTTGTTACATCTTCAAAATCTGGAAGCAAGAAAGCGAGTCTCAAGCTTCTTCCTTCTTAAATGCTAAATCACAGAGGCGTATCCAGTTTTTTAAGTGGTTACACAGAGTGTCTATCTTAAAACTAGTCAGTCAGTTGGTTCTCTAGGCCTGAGGGAAGCTGTACCGGCAGGAAGTTGTAAAAATCCTTGCAGGTAAAAAATTACTTTTTTCAACCTATGACACAACCAGACTGATAATTGAGGGAGCGATGTGATGTAGTTGCAAGGATGAAGATAGGAAGTAGGTTTGACTGGGATGAAGCAGCTTATGGGGCATGGAAGTACCCCTGCAGCTCGCAGCTCTCAACCTTTTTGACCTATGACGGACAGTTTTTGTGGCTGATACATAATGAAATGAAATGATATTGTGGAAAGTAAAGTTATACAATTTCTACCTACACTTACCTGTAGTACTTACCTGATGTGTCCATCCCCTTTATACCCTCATCTACACCTACCTGTCATACCTACCCAATGTACCTACCTTCTTTACACACTCATGATTGTTAAACCAACCCTGATAAGAACCCATGTTAAAATTGTTGTATCACCCCTGTTTGTTAATATAGTTACAGCTGTGGTTGTTGTATTTGTTAAAATGCTTGTTGTTAACTATAGTTATTTTAATTGAATTGAATGGCTCAAGATGGCGCTGGCCAGGGGTGCCCTGAAACCTTCCACCAAAGAGTTTTATTAAACGTAAACCACAACCCTTGGCCCCCGAACCAATGGCAGACCAGAATTCAAAACTGACCAATCAGCAGGCGTGTTGAAAAATGAACCAATCAGACTGAGCCTAGCCTCTATAAAAAGAGGCATCCGAGCCCAGCTCGGGGTCTTCTGGACCAGCTCCCGAGAGAAGAAGGAAGTTCCTGCCCTGGAGGAAGCCTTCACCAGGACAGTGCTTCTCCCCCTTCAGACGCCTGGGACAGCTGGCTGCTCTGGTGCGCTGTGCCATCCCCCCCTACGAGCTACCCCTTTGTCAGGTCAATAAAGCTGAAGTACACTACGAGCTGAAGTCCTTGCCTTACTTCTGACAATATGACAGAGTGTTTAAGTGGTAAATAAAACTCAAGTGAGATCTAAAGGCTGTCATACCTGAAAAAATTACGTATTTGTGGTTCAACAAAAAATTATGAATATGGGACAGCTCTTTTGGCTAATGCAGGGTGGCCTAAAGTCACATTTTTTCTCTTTGTTCTGATGAATAAATGGGGACAGACTCATGGATGACTGGTTTGGTGTGGCTGATATACTGCAGCTAATTTTTGTTGTAGTGTCTAAGCCCTATCAGTCTAGTTCAAATATTTCACTTACATGTGTGACCTAAAAGAATTTTAAGCAAGGATGTTAAATTATTCTAGGGGGTTGATATTAGTAGTTTGTAATGTCTTTCCAACAGTTCAGGTTTTGGCAAATTAATATTTTCTAACACTTTGCCCTCATCTGCACCAAAAATAAAAAGAACCCAGCCTTAAAATGTTTTGTCAAAAAGATCATGACCAAAACAATCTGACACCGTTTGTGTTCAGGAACTGATACATATAAACAAACATTAGTTCCATGTCACTGATCTCTTTGAAAGCTGGCTCAACATCTGTTACTGTTTGGCAGAGGGACACAGAATGTACAGATTTTTAAAGCCTTGTGAAATGCTTTCATATTTATTTAATGATTGATATTTCATTGCAATTAATAACCTGATAAAATTCTTCACCAGAGGTAGGAGGATGAGAGAAGTTAACAGACAAGCACATCTGCTAGTCCTTTGGAGATCCAACAAACTTTTAAATGACATTCAGACTTGAAACTCCTTTTGAGTTTATTTTCATCCTGAAATCCAGAGAGGATAGTAATGGACTGAAAGGAAGCACACTGTATTGCCATGAAATGTGTCCCAGAGGAGCCTTTACAACTGGTCTATCACCAGTTTCATTAGTCAAATGTTTTCACTGGAGAAATAATGGGAAGCTGGCTGTTTTCCTAGCAAGTGAATACCACCATCTATGATACTTCAGTGCTTTAAAACATTTAATCTCAAAAATGATAGTAAACTTGTAGTCATAATCAGCGTGGAGCAAGACTTCTGAAAATATAGTTTAGAAATTCTGTAAGCAAGAGGACACTAAAAAAATATATAATTCATTAAATGGCAGAAAACTGAAATTTGGAAATGAAGAAAGGTAATAGTTACTATTGTAAATGTTCAAGTGTTCTGTTCAAGATATTTTTGTTTACATTTGTGGTACATTGCCTTTAAATCAGATATTCAAACTTTAATGTAACCTGATGTTATCCTCAATAAGTTTCATAGTATTAAAATCTCTGTAGGCATGTGTGCTCTGTTCTGTAAGACAATAGGTAGATATCTCCAAGCTGATGTTAAAAGAACTCAGAACAGTATAGTCACTCCACCACTCTCATCCAGTTTGCTGCTTAGCCTGGCAGCAGCTGGTGGAGCTGAGATTGGAGCTGGAATCATTAGCAGTGTTTTTCAGTGTTCCGTGGATGATGGCTTTGCTTGGAGGCAGGCTGAGATCCCCTGCAAGGAACACACAGCCCAGAGCTCGTACACTTCCCTGGGGAGCCTGCAGCAAAGTTGCTTTGTCTTTTCCAAGGCTAACTGGCTAAACATGGATAGATGTTGGCTAAACATCAGGTTTGTATCTTTGGTAACACTGCAGCACACAGCTGTGTTCTCAGGCAACTGAATTTACAAAACTAGGGATTTAGACTTAGTTGCTTCTTTAACTTAGCTAGAACTGTAGCAGCCACTGCTGCCAAAACAAAAGTGAAAGGATAAAGACAGCTGGCAAATCTTGAAAAGTATATGTGTAGGTAAAAAGAAGCTGTTTTTATGATCAGGTTTTAGGAAAAACCTTAACTTCACTATAATGATGTGCAATTTAAGTTGACAAATTAAGCAATGGAAATTGGAAAAGGCCAAGATTTACGTTGCATATGAACTCTCATGAATATGCATCATAGCACAATATTTTCTCTCCATAAGTTCTCTCAGTCTCTCTTATTCCCAGTATATTCTGTAGTGGTTTTGAGCTTGAATCATTGAGCAAGCAGCAGAGAGTGAGTTCTTCTGGGTTTAATTTCTTTTGGGGAACAAATGCAGGGGAAACTGTAAAAGTCTGCACTAAAACAAGACCAGTATAAAGAGATCTTATTGGGAACACAAATACACAACAGCCTGTGTTGATCATATGTGAAGATATTTTTCCAGAATGCTTATAGTTGTACCAGTTTGAATCTGTTTAACTATTATGTGCATTGTCTCTGCTTTAAATAATAAAGGTTTTATTCTGTTATGATACAAAGCTTTCCAATCTGAGAAAGCTATAGAAACATGGCTTCCCAATCTTGTTCTGGAAAAGCACAAAACTTGTTTCATGGTATTATCTTAAATTAATAAATTCATTTTGCTTGAAAAAAAAGGTTTTGAAAATTTTGGCATCATTGACACAAATTTTTATTAGATCAGTGAGTGAAAATGGAGTTGCATCCTATTACCAAATGATTGGATGGAACTCTTTAGTAATGATATTCCCACTATTTCAACCCTTCAGTAAATTTGCTAGTAGAAAAGCTATTTAATCAGCCATGCCTTTCCACAACCAGATTCTTTAGTAGAAGAAAAATGGATGTTTACTAGATATTTGCATTCTATAATGAAAGAAAAAAAATATTAAATTGAAATATTTTGATTCCAAACGCACAAGCAGTTGTTGCTAAAAAGTAAAAATCATCTTCCCCAAACATGGCACACATCAATTTAAGTTTAATTAAAAGTAACAACATCAGTACCATCTTGATGCTTGTCAGAATATTGAAGAGTTGTTGGCAGATGCTGGCAATACAGCAGTAAATATGAATCTTTCCCTGTTGTATCATTTAATTTTTTAATTAAATCACGCCGCTTATAGACTCTTCAGGTATGTTCAGGTCCACAGCGTATTGTGTACACACAGCACAGCACACGCCAACCTGTTTTCTTAGGTGAAATCTATGCAAATCTAAAAATAACTCTATGAACATATGTCCTACAGTATTTTGAGGTAGCCTTTGTTTTCTCACAACTTAATGTAATAAATCAAAACCGTAGAGCCAAGCACATGCTGTTTCAGCTCCTCTTGCATAGCCATACATCACTTCTCAGTGCAAGATGGAAACTTCTGATATGTATATAATATAAAATCTGTAGAAAGTACTTGTGGCAGGGTTTTAAAAAGAAATAGTAGTATTTTTAAAGAACGTGCCTCTTTAAATAACCCACATGCTAACAAAAGGGATAGCTGGTAGGAGACTAAATTTCTATTGGACTTTTTTACCACATTAAGGGCTCTACACTTATAGATCACCTGCCGGGTGGTTGCTAACTATTCATTATCTTGTGGTTTGTGTTAAATGAGACCAAGATCTGTTCACCACAAGTCTGTCTCAGAGTAACTTGAATAATACATGGGCCTTTCACATTCTTGTGGGTTTTCTTCAAGGTCCAGTACTTAGTGATTGGAGCTGCTTTCATCAGCTGAGGAGTAAAGGAAAATGGGTATTGAAGCTGAAGAAACATCGCTGTTTTGGCTTATCTAACATGTGTACTCTGTTCACTGGGAAAAAGTTTGTCAGGTTATCACTCACGATTATTAAATTGGCTCAAGCAGTTAAAATGTGAACGCAAATTGCTTGTGGAAAACAAATTAGGCTTGTCACTCTTAAAAAACAAACAGCTGTTGTGCTTGACAATGAAGGGCTGTGGATACCAAAGAAAGGCTGTTGCTGATCCACCTGACAGAAGGACTGAAGGGAAGGAGGAAGATGCAAGGAAGCTGATACCAAGGACAGTAGTATAGACAAACATTAAGGAGACAAAAGGAAGGGAAGTTTAATACATATGCAAAGTTGACAAAGGCATCACCCATGCCTTCAAAGATCTGCATCTACCTAATTAATGAGTATTAATAGCTCTTAGAACAATAACAAGAAACAGTGCAGGAAGGGTGCTATTGATTTTCTGGTTTGTGTGTTTTGTATCTTACATGGTAGAACTAAGTAGCAAGATGGTGTTCAGGTGTTTAATTGTTTCAGCAGGGTTTTGCCTTTTTGTTTGGAACTGCTGTAGGCTCATGGAATACCCTTTCTTATGACACCATGTCTTTGTCAAGTAAAAAAATCCAGATCCACAATCTAATATTTGTCTGCGGGTAAGTGAAAGAGCAGTCATGTAATTTAGAGTTATACCTTTTAGCTGGTTTGTTTCAAACCCGCTGAAGGAGATAGTACAAATCCTCTTAAATTTCTTGAAGACAGTTCTCAGTGTATTTCTTTTTAAAAACAAATATGAACTGGTGTTAGAAGTATGGCTTATACTGATAAAATACATGTAGCTAAAAATGTATCAAATTAAATCTTGGATAAAATAATTGCTAACAGTCTACAATAATTTTAAATAAAGGCATGACTTTTATTTTTTGTAAAATGATCTGCTTGTAAAGTAAAAGTTTTGGATTATGATGTGTAGATTGAAACAATGGTATGAAGTCTTTGGTAGTAGACTGATTCAGCAGCTCATTTTGTGGGATTGTGCAGGTATTTTTGGCTTGTTTTCTAGTTAAGTTCTTAATTATTTTCAATTTTTCTCCACATGTGGCCTTCATATATTCCTAATATCTGTGGAGTCTGGTCATTCATGTGGTAGCAGCCTCAACCAGCCCCTGTGTGTTGATTTTCTCTTCCTTAGAGTGGATTCTGAACTTAATATGTTCTCTGCAGTTGGAGATTACTGCTAGTCTGAGCGATGAGACCAGTTCCAAGAGGCCAGACCAGAACAAAGCATGCCCATTTACTTCTGGTTTAATGGGTGCTCAAAAAGCACAAAGATTATTGTGTGAGGCTGACTTTTTATCTGTCTTTAACAGCAACTGAAGAGTGTCAGGAGATCAGTCTTTTGCCTCACCAAGAACTCTGTCTGAGGACTTCATCTTCTTCAACCAACATAAAACACTCCACCTTGGACTGGGATAATTTTTTTAATAAGTCCAGATCAGCAAGTAAATAATGAAGTTCATGGTATAATAAGGAAGGGGGGAATGAGGGGATTCTTAGCTTTATTTCTCACCTGTTGGAAAACAAGAGTTTCTTGAAGGGAGATGAAAGCAAAGAACCCTTGTGCAGCCTCTTGGACAGCACTGGTGCGGGTCACAGATGAGAAGACAGGCCATCCCAGTGGGGAGTGCCAAAGCTGGCAGATTTTTTTGTCTCCTATCAGAAGGTCACAACTTAGTGGGGTGATGTATTACATACAAAAGCCATATGGCACCTCTTGACAGTACTGCTGTAGTTAAAAATAACAGCTGAACACCATAAGATACTGTGGATTTTATGAATGGGTTTTTCTATCTATCCTATTAGCAATTTTTCCATTGCATTTAGTCTGATTACTTTCATTGAAAGGAGACAAGCTATGCTTTTTAAAACATGTTTTCTACAGTAAGTCACTAGAAATACTTGAATACAGAAGGTAAGTAAATAAACATCTATTTTACAACAGTCAGTAATTACTTTACTGTAAATGATGTCAAGTGTGGAAAGAGACAAGATATTCCACTCAGACTATTTAATCCCTTTCACGACAACTTTCGTAGGTTAGGATGAAATGCAGCATGTAAAATGTTAATGCAAGTAATTCTGCTTTTGTAGCCCGTCACTTATTCAGATCTGAGTATCTGCTATGTGTAGTCTTCAAGTTCACAGAGGAATCTTATTTAACTACTCTGAATCAATCATTAGAAGCTTTAAGAAAGTATAATGTGCTCAAGTACTGTAACTCAGCTGGTTGCACTAACACAGCTCAAAGAGATATATTTGTAATATAAAAGATTATTAAGAAAAAGATAGTTATGCATTATGAAGGCAGGTGTTTTCAAACCACAATTATATCCAGTAAAATAGATTGTCATGCAAAAGTCGGTCTTCTCTAAGCTATAGTTGTCTTTGCCTGAAACATATGCCTCTTTTGAATGCTTGGCATGTCTTGCATATGTAAAAACAACTCACAACAAGCAGCTCTTTAACAATTACATAACAATATCTAGATGTAGCACAAATTGATTAAGTGTAGTGATCCAAGACTTGGCAAAGGAAGAAATAGTTGAGTGGAAACAGCAGTGAGGTGGTAGGGGCTGGACCTCTACTACTCTCCTAGGCAGTGCTTTTCACCTTTTCTGTCTTGTCCTCTGTTTGTCTGCTTGTTCTTCTCTTCATGACAGGGGTCACCTACAACTGCATGCATGCTGTGGTACATGACACGCACATGGGGTCTTGGGACAGGAAGTGTTAATTATGTCCCTGCAATATGAAAACATAGAGTACAACAGAGGTAATAAGGGTGCTAAGAGGAGATGAGTGTCATCGTGGTTTCCTGGGTTTTTTCTTATCTCTTGTAACAGTCATTTGTGTAATGTGATGAAAGAAATAATTTGGCATAAGGAGTGCACGTGGATGGATGTGTTTCCTGGAGAAAGATGTAAAGGGGAAAGGAAACATAAACAGAGGGAAATGTAGGAAGTTATAAAAAAGAGAATGGATACAAAGTCTGTATTTCCCATGGAAGGAAAAATGACCCTGAAGTTTTTAAAGAAATTGACTTCAAAACTTTGTCATATCTTTACTCCTTATTAAAGATGAGAGAGTTGTCAGGGAAAGCAGTAGCAAGTTTGGCATAGAATTCAAAAGGCAACAAATGTTTTGATCCACTTCCATGACTAGTATCCTAAGCTTTATTTTGAATGCAATAGTGCACATGACACATTTGTAAATGAGTGTGGTCATAGTGACTTGTCTCAGAATGGGGAAGAAGATTTTTGGCCAGTTTCCAGACCTTTAGGGGTCCTCTGTTCAAGATGGCCCAGCAGTGTTATTTGGTGCTCCCTTGATGCCACTCTGTATTCCAGCCTGCTGCACTAAGCTCCACTACAGCAGCGTTCACCTTAATATGAAGGCCAAATGCATTTACCTCTCAGAACAAATGAAAGCCTCAGTCCTTTCAAAAGGTACCAAACAATGCAAACAGATTCATGGCCTGCAATCAAGACTGCCCCTGGTTCTTGGAAGCATGTTTTTGTTTGCTGTATCTGCATACTGGATTAAGATAACTGATTTCTAAGTCTCGGGTGTCACCATAAAAAATATCTCTTTATGTATGCAGGCCCAGGTTGTTTACCTGGCTCTGGTTTCTCTGTATCTGAATTTCTCTGAATAATTTCATAAGGCAAGAAAAGGGCAAGAGGACATCACAACTCAGTTTCTAGGCTTTTTTTTTTAATTCACATGTTAGCCTGGATATGTTTTCTGGACATTCCTTGTTATCACAAAATCAACTAGGTTGGTGATGCAGCAGTTTTTATTGGTTCATTGTATTTTGGTTTGTTCCATGTACCCTGGTTTGGACCCTGTATACTCTCCCTGTCAATTATCTGTCCCCTTCCCTGATCGAGTGAGAGAATCCCTCTCTCTCCCCTGTCATTCTCCTTTCACCCCTGCCCCAAGTTCTAGAAGGTTCTCTGTCATTTCATTATGCATTGGCCTTCACAGGTGTATCCCCACTCCCCTGTTCTCCCGTTTGCTGTGTAACCTGTCCCTCACCCTGGGACCACACCCTTGGGCTTTCCCAATTGGTCATGTTTGTGCCCCCACCTCTGGGATCCTGAGGGTATGAAACCCCCTGTCACCTGTGTTTCGGGGTCTCCCGGAGCAGAGCATAGGAGGTTCGGTCCTTCTATGTGAAACTCCTGGTGGCCTGACTCAGTTAACTGTCTCTCCCCATCAGCTAAATAAATCTCAGTTGCTATGCAGAGCTGCTGAGTCCTCCCTGCTTGGCTTCTCCTCGCGGTGGTCACCTGCTCTTCACGCTGCTATCGGCTCTGCACTCTGTGGCTGCGACAGGGTTCTGGGGATCAGAGAAGGTCCCCAGAGAGATTGCCTTCGACCGGCGCAGCCTTGGCACCCCGGGCAGCAGAGCATTAGCAAAAGGTTGGAGAAGACCTTTGAGATCATCAAGCCCAGCCTATGACCGAACACCACCCTGTCAACAATAACATGGCACTAAGTGCCACATTCTGTCTTTCTTCAAATACTTCCAGGCACAGTGACTCCACCACTTCCCTGGGCAGCCCACTCCAAAGCCCAATTCCTCTTTCTGTGAAGGGAAAGCCTTGGTACTCCTTCTACTGTGCCTTTATGGTTCATGCAGTGATTTTATGTGGTGTTTCTCTTGATAATTGGAATAGATTTTCAGGAGCAGATTAAAGATAAGTAAAATTGTCAGAAGCAATATGCAGTAATTGCTTTGTTCTTCAGAGAGCTTAAGAGAAGTGGCAGACACTCAAATGAGAATTTTCTTATCCAGGATTTTCTATGAAAATGAGAGATGATAAATAGACATGTTCCTTTTGAAAACCGCTTAAAAATGCTTCAGTACACAGTATTATTACAAACCACTAATACAAGTCATTTGGTAGTGATGCATGAGTGAGTTAAAAGTGGCTTTGGAGATGAATTATTCCTCTTGGTAACATCTACTATTCAAATAAATATTAGCATTTGGGCGTAAAAAATGTGGAGGAAGATAAATGGAAACATGACAGAAATATAGAAATATAACTATATAATAAAACTGTAGTAACGGTGTGGCAAGAGGGATAGTACTAAAGAGAAGTCATAGAGAAGGTGGTTATTATTTTTATTCATTTGTTGAAGTTTATGTGCCTCTTAAGGGACGTGACAGAAACGTGCAACTGCTTTGAACCTCAGCATTATCCCTCTAGTGCAAAAAAAGTAAGGGGTTCTTGTGAAAATGAAAGTTCAGTTGTGTAAATAAAAGTCACATGGATGTGGTCCAGTAATGCAGTGCATGATGGCCTTCAGGGATCGGCCGTCTGGAGGCTGTGAAGAGGGCACAGTGCTCACAATATCAGCTAGGAGAGAAGCAGAGGCAGGAAACTCATGTTAGGAAGAGTAACTCTCATCTTAAGCTATGATTTGTGTGCAGGTTGTCTTTTGCAGTGTAAAAGAGAGGCTGTAAAGTGCTACCTGAATGTAACACTGAGTTCATATCAGATTGAAAAAGAATAGTCAGTGATGGCTTTATAAATTTAATTAATTTGGTCTTTGTTTACAAACCCCCAAAAAGTTTGAGGTTACAGTACAAATGTGATACCACCAGTTTTTGCACTGCAGGTACTCATGTAAGTTTCTGCATATGCTTTTGATCTATGTGTATCAGAACCATATACCTTGTGAAATAGGTTGCTGTCATATTAAAAATTTTGTGGTACTAAAAAAAATCCTAATATCTAGATATATTTGACCCTGTTAAAAACCCTTATTTTATTTCAGGGTTTCATATCACTCTGTAGGTCTCTAACATTTCTTCCTGTTATCCATATATTGACAGAGACAATCATAACACTTTTGTCCTTCTAGGCACATAGTTTTGTTGTTTGACTGCTTTTGCCGTTTTTAATTTTACCTGCTGCTTTCTGTGTGGCAGGGATAGGGTGTTACTAGCATTCAAAATTACGTTCAGGAAATGTGCAAATTGCTTGGAGAGCAGTAGAAAGATGTTGCATCCATTTCTTACTGTAATTGAGTAAGATAACGAGGTCACAGTTTTCATCTTGAGTGTCACCAGGAACATAGGCATGGGGACTGGTGCAATTTTCATATGGATCATGTAATTCTTGAGCATTTGAATGGCTTGTGCAAGCTGTCAGGGGACTGGACTGTTGGTGTTGGTGGCCAGCCTGTTGCTAAAAACATGCAGGATGTGCACTGGTGCCAAGGTGGGTTGAGTGTAAGCTGGTTTGTGAAGCGCTTAGCAATGTTTGAGACAGTACGGGTTGTTTGAAGGGGATCTGTCCTATGACTCCAGAGAGCTCATGCCTGCTTCTGGTTTCCTTGCCACTCTGCTGGGTATCTCTCACAGGCAAGTTGCATTTCCTGTCTGTGCTGTTGCTGCTTTGGCAATTTATGTATCTCCTTCATTAAAAAGGAAGACTTTAGTGGTATGGACTGTCACAGACTATGCATTGTCAGAGTGTTCACTATGCGTTTGTGCCTTGCTGTCACAAGGCACTGCTGTGAGCTGTCAAAAATCCCAGAGAATTTTCAGCTGTCAAAACCTTTTGTCATTTCCCTGGCAGAATATTTTGCTGTGGCCATTCTGTCCATTCCTGTTTTGGGATTTTTGCCTGTTTCTTCGCATTCCCCACAATTACCAGCTCCACTACCATTATTTTTTAACACACACATATACACACACAGACATACATGCACACTCCCTCCTCCCAATTTTTTACTTATTGCTTCTCATGGCTTTCTTTGTTCCTCTCCTCCTTCCAGTAGAAGTGCCTCCCTCCCTGGAGCTGGTGCTTCTCACCTACTGCTGTGACTTTGCTTTTGAAGGATTATCACAATTCACTAAAAATCTTTCGGGTAGGAAGGAAATTAAAATGGCAGCCAAAGACTGCTCAGGTAATGAAGGCCTCTACATCCAGGACACCAGAGTACTCAGATCTGAATGACAAGCCTTGCTCTGTGGGCAAAGGAGCCATTGAATCAGAGTTAACTTGATGGAAGCTGATCCAGTGGTTAATGGGCTTCCTTAAGGAATCTTAATTTGTGGGCTGTTTGTTTCCTTCACTTGTGAAATGGAGTGTGCAGTGAAATGAACATGAGGAAAGCTAGGTAGAAAGAATAAGAAAGTAGGAAAAAAATTCAGCTCCAGCTGGGCTGCCTGTTTGGATTTTGCTTTGAATTTTGTCTTCTTTTTTTCTTGGGTTGGCTTGACTTTCTAGACACCGATTTTAGTCTAATCCTGAATTATTTGTAATTTAAATATATTTAAGTTTTTGTCAGCTGCAGAAGTACATAGAAGACAAAAGAAATGTGCTTTTAGTTCACTGATAATGTAAATGCTGGGTTGGGGACTATCTCTAATTAGTTTTGAAATTTTTGCTGAACTGGAACTTTGCAAATAGTTGACTTTTAAGTAGATGTGCAGTGTTCTGCTGTCAGGCTTTCTACACTTGGTTTTAAAATGAACGGAAACGGTTGAAACAGCAAGAAACTTGTCTTAACAGCATAGCTGTGTTTGATACAGCACTGGAGTCTTAGAAATCCTGTTTCTCTTGCTGGAAACTCTAACTTAGTGATTTTACCTGAAGTGGCGCATACCTCAGAAAATTTTAGTTTTCAGTTATAATGACATTTATTAACTATTCAAATGACTCCTCTCTCCATTTGATGCTTAATGCTTCCTTAGAGAGCCCAGGCACAGAGGTGAGAGAGGTGAAATTTTTTATTGATATCATGTGGGTCTGCCCCGGTTGGGAACTGGTTCTCTCCTTAGCTGATCAAATACTGTTGTGACAGTTCAGGCTTCTCAGGGAAGTTCACCTGATGACAAAAGTATTGTATAAACAAGCAGAAAACTACCTGCAGGTTGGAAATTTGTGTTCCCATCCCTACAGCACATCACTTTAGAAGCAGAAGGCAAGGAATTATCAAAGGAAAAGAACTTTTTAATAACACCTAAAATATTATGAATTTATCTAAAAACAGTTTCAGAGAATTACGTTAAAAAGCTTATTCTGGCAGCATACTGATTGTGTATGTAGAAGAGAGAGAGATTGATTACATATTATAAAGCCTTAATTGGCAGCCATCTGAGTGAAGTATTCTATTTGAATCCAATGACTATAAAAAACGTCCCGCCTTAGACAATGGGTTAATATAACTTTTCAGGTCTCCTGAAAGTTGTTGCTTAGAGAGAGAGCTGCTTCTGACACCTGTAATAGATGAGAAACTCATGCTCCTTCTTGGACCAGAAGATAATAGGGAAGCGGTATCTGTGGTTTGCAGACTGGCTCTGCTTGCAGAGAGAACGCACCCTTCCTTGACCTTCACATACTCAGCTGAAAGCACTGGCAGAAAGAAAATGGTCTCTTCACTTTGATCAAGCAAGGATGGTAGGGGCTCTTCAGTATTCTATAGTAGCTACTAATGGAAAAATAACAGCTCAAAATAATTTTTTAAAATGTTTGGATAGAATGAGCATAACAAAGAAGGATACTTATTTATTTTCAGGCAGCATCAATAAAGTACACTTTAGCAAGATACTGAGATATGGTGGTCCAAAGCTTGAATTTCTGTTCAATGAGAAATATTGGCAGCTGGTGTTTTAGCTATATCTGAAGCAAACAGGATTTTTTCAAAATCTTTTCTTGTGTAATTATTTGAAATGGATGTATTTAATAGCGTGCATATGACAGAGTTTCTGAAACTTCAAAGCTGAATTCGCAAAGTCCTTAAGAATAGAAATTAGAGTTTAGAGTTCCTTAGTATACATGGTCTAAATTTCCAGTGCACCCACAGTTTGGTATCACACAGGTGAAAACCTCTAATGTTGTGTAAAGTATGGTCTACCCTGGAAAAGCAGGCTTGGAAAGCCCAAAGTCTGTCAGGCTAATTTTCTGGGACCTGTCTTGGCTTTATTAAACATCAGTGGCAAGTTAGATATTTTTAGAAAGCATTTCAGGATCAGTGAGTCTAAATTTTCCAGTTAGATTTGTTTCACCTGAAAATTTCCTGTGTAGCAAGTGTGTTTGACAGCATTTATGAGTACATAAAATACACTGCTGTATCTGTATTTAAGTTATTACTCTACAACTTTTGGCCCTCTAGTTTGAGTGGACATCTAATTGTGGTGGTTTTGAGAGTTGCATATGATTGCTGTTGAGTCACATCAATGTCAATGCTAGTTCAGCCTTGCACACCAAAGAGTAACAAGTAGAAAGCAGAAGAAAGATATCAATTTTTCTCATTATCTGAGGAAGGGACTATGTTAGCTTTAATATGGAAACCATAAAGCCTGATGGTGGATAGGGATGTTCCATCTTTTATTAGTTGGAGAAGATACAATCAAAACCATTTTTTTTTCTTATGGGCAGCAACCAACCTGAAAGAGAAATATGCCTTGAAGGTACAAAAATGGAATAACCCAACATATAAAGAAAAAATAGAAAACCCACGAAAATGCTTTTATGAAAACAAAAGGAAAAAACTGGAATGTAAATTAGGGACTTGTGTGGAAAAATAAAACAAGGACCCAAGATTAAGAACCCAAGATTAAGAAAACGGTGTATAGTGGGAAAAAGTCTTTCTGAGCAGTTGCACTCTGATGTACCTAAACTACCAACTTAAGGCAGGTCCTGGTTTCTGTTATTGCCTTCCTGTGGGTCATTGACTGAAAACAAGGGAGTCAGAATTTTTGTCTGTTTGATTTTTGTTACTGACACTAACAAGAGAAGAAATCAGCCCTAACAGCTTAAGTCCTGAGGTTCCTCATTTATTTCAGACAGCTCTTTCATCCATTCCAACTTCAGGATAATGCCACAGATTGCTGGTGAACCTCACATTTAGTAGGCTTTTGCAATCCCCTTCCTGTGTGGTGGTGATTCTTTCCCCTCCCTTGCAGTTAATCTGTCTTTGGTTGGTGTTTTACAGGTTTTTCTTGTTAAATGTTTTCCAGCTGGCAGTGAATCTTTATGCGCTACTTTATCTGCTTTCCACTGCTCTGAGGGTTTCTTTATTTATTAATTAGAACAATAGCAAACTGAAACACATGTCCTTTTCATAGTCATTATTTGCAAAGCACATTGTTCCTGGCCATCTTGCACCTCTGTCATAAATAAAGCATGTAACAGCCACTTAACATAAATACAATGAATAATAAAACCAGCGTTCATTTGGCACCAATTTAAAAATAATAGATTTACATTCTGTGTAGATCAGCAGTTTTAATATTTGGCTGAATCTGAATAGGACAATGAATTCCTTTTATCTTGCAATTAAGCCATTTATTTTATACCAATGTTGCTCACATGACAGAATTTACACAAGATAAAACAAAACAAGCTCAGGAGCTCTCCCTGTGGAGAGGAAAAAGGTTATTTCTAAGTCACCACGTTCTGGTTTAAACCAAACAATAGTGGGAAAGTAGAAAGTGATAATGGATTCACATCAATATTAGGAATTAAGAGTTCATTCAGGAAAGCTCAGGCTATATGAAAGTCATACCCTGACTGAAGAAATGCAATAAAGCTGTAGTTAAGGAAAGAAAAAATAAAAGATTAATTTCTGCCACTAGCATTTATGACTGAAAAAAAACTTCAATGTTCTTCCACCCTGCAGAACTCAGCTTAGAGCTGGCAAGGGACCTTAGAAATATTAGAAACTTGTAATAAATTCTCTCGGCTAGACTTGTGTGTCTGGAAACTTCAGTGTGAGAGAGAAAGAGAATTGGGAACTGCTTCACTGTTGGAAACTTTCACTTCTTAAATATAGTCTGGAGAACAAATGCCACTAACAGTGGTAGGTAAAAAACATGTCGGAGAGACGACAGCTTGCAGATTTAATCACCAAATGGTCACTGGAAAAAAAAACAAGACAAAGGTCCTGTACCCTGGTCTATTTTGGACTTCTAACCGGGACATTGCAGAAGGTAACCTTGGACCAACTGACCACATGTAGAGAGTTATATTAAATGGAAAATAAAAATCTGAAAGGATATTCATATGCCAAACTGAAGTTAGTTGAACCTAATTGCTTAAGGTTGTGAATGCTGAGGAGGCTTTGCTTTTCTTCAAATGAGAAATACAACAAAATATCTAAACTTCCTATTCCCAGAGAAAGAACAATGTTTTTAGAGGCAGGTTCCAGTTTTAACATCTTCATCCACACAGGAATTTGTGGGCATTGCAATTTGTCTACATTGGCCTATTTAGCATCACCTGTCAAATTAGTTAAACACTGATTTATTCAACTCTGTTAACATGGAATTTGTTCAAATTTTAAACTTGAAGGTTGGCTGTAATTAACTGCAAAGCACCTCATTGCTGATGTGGGGAGAACCTGTTCCCATTCCCAAAGCTGCCAGCTTTTTTCCTTACCTTGTGAGTGTCTCAGAGGATATTAAATCATACAAAGGTTACGCAGAGAGGAAACATTGAACATATTTTTCCTTTTCTTTCCCAGTTTGTTAATTTTTACTGCAGTGTTTCCCAAGTTATAATTTTTTTCTGGTATCAGATAGGGCCTGGGGTCTTCCAACTATTTCTTGCACAATGATTGGGGGAAAAGGTGTAGAAGAAGTGGAAGCACAGGATGTAAAACCCCTCTCAAGGACTTGACTGCCTGTGGTTGCAAGGTTGACTGTAGCAGCAGCGAGGCTTGCACAGCTGTGCCTGCAGAGTCAGCAGATGTGCTCCGTATTGCTGGAACACACTGTCTGCTTTCTTGCCCCTGAAAATACTTGACTGAGGCAAACTTTATCCTCACGGGTAGGTATTTTTCAGATGTGATTTTTATGTCTGATGGCAGGTTAAGGAAAAGGGCTGCTGTGCTTCTCTTGCTAACGTGGGTTTGCAGGTGCGATATAAGCCTTACGCAAGGCCTTCAGAGCCTTACTTTTATTCTGCCTTGCACACACAAAGAGGCTAATTAATTATCAAACTGGCTGGCACAGTTCAAGCACCTGCTCTCAGAAACTTAATAAGTTGAGTTACAGAAACTGCTGTGCTATACAGCCCTCACCACAGACAACCCTCCCATATGTCTTGTTTGTAGGTACTCTATTTTTTACAGAGCATAGTCCTGGGAATCCTTTAGCATTTGTGCTTGGAAACACTTTCTGCCCTCCTAGGGCTCCGTTTACTGGTGCAGCTCACACTGCTCCTCCACTGCTGGGCAGCGGGGTAGGCAGGGAGTCTACCCCTGCCTGCTGCCTCTGGGCTGGGCAGAGGGACCCATGTTCAGGCAGCCAGCTGTTCTGCTCCTATCTCCGTGCCAGCCTTTGTGGGACCTTGGATAAATTTTTCATGCTCCTTTTTCTCTTTGTGCAGCTCCTTCTCTTGTTATGTTGAAAGCTCTCTGAACTTTGTATTATCTCCCAATACTGTGGCGAATACAACAGACCCCTGAACTCCTTTAGGTGCTCTGGTTTCTGCCACAGCGTGAATAATTCCTAAATTAAGCTCCATATGATGCCATTTATTTTCAAATACAATTTTCTTATTGAAGCAAAGGGCAACCATTGCTTCAAAAGACTCTGTGCTGTGCTATGGCTCTGGTGAGGATATTGTCAAATGTCCCTGAGGGTTTTTACGATTCGCCTGTTTCATTTTTCTGTTAGTAAGTAGCTATATAGACATCAGCTTTTCATAACAGCTGGTTGTTCAAAGGCTCTGTTCTTACCAATGGTTGAAAGAGTGCTACATTTACATATTGGTATGTATCAGGAATAGGCAGCTTATCACCTTGGATGCCTTATACTTCTTACTGCTGAGAATTCGGTCCTAAAGGAGAGTATTAAGGGTTGCAATTGATCTGGCTGAGGTAGAGTTCATTTTACCTCTCCCAATTGCCATCCTTTCCTCAAAACCCTTATGTTCCTAGGTTTCAGCCCCAAAAAGTCTAGTGGGTTGACCCTCTATGCTAGACATCCTCTAAAGCTTCTCTGTCACTCCCTTCTGCATCTGGACAGGGGACAAAAAATATAATGAAGGGTTCATGAATTGAGATAAGGTCTGAGATCACTCAGCAAATACTGACACAGGAAAAACAGACTCAATTTTGGGACATTATTTTAATTTATTACTAACAAAATTAAAGCAGGATAATGGGAAGTAAAAACAGACCTTAAAACATCTTACCACCTCCCCTGCCTCCTTGCCAGCTATACTTCCTCCCTCTGTGCAGTGTGGGGAGGCAGGGTTATGACCAGTTCATCACACGTTCCTGCTGCTGCTCAGGGAGAGGAGTCTTCCCCTTGCTCCAGTCTGTGGTCCCTATGGGAGACAATTCCCCACGAATTTCTCCAAGTGAGTCCACCTCACAAACAACAGTTCTCCATGAACTGCTATAATGTGGATCATTTTTCCACAGCCTCCAGTCCCTCAGGTGCAGCCAAGTCCTGCCTGTGTTCCCCCCAGGGTCACAATTCCTACCAGGAAACCTGCTCCAGTGTGGGCTCCTCTGCCCTTGGGTCTGTAGGTCCCTGCTAGTAGTCTATTCTAGTGTGGGTCTCCCCATAAGCTGCAGGTGGATCTCTGCATCCCTGTTGACCTCTATGGGCTGCAGGGGCACAGCTGCTTCACCATGGTCTTCAGCGCAGGCTTCAGGGAACCTCAGCTACGGTGCCTGGGAGCGTCTCCACTGACCTTGGTGTCTGCAGTTTTTCCTCTCACATATCCTTACTCTGCTTTTCTTTGGCCACAATTACATCTATGCAAGAACTTTTTTTATTCCTTCCTTTTAGATCTGTTATCACAGAGGTATTCCCACCATTTCTGGTTGGCGCAGCCTTGGCCATTGGCAGGTCCATCCTGGAGCTACCTGACATTGGCTCAGATGGACAAGATGGAAGCTTCTGACAGCTTCTCACAGATGCCATCCCTGTAACCTCTGCTACCAAAACCTGGCCATGCAAACCAAATACAAGTATAATGTTTTACAAAAGACCAAGCAACAATTTTCTTTTTTTAAAAAAAATTTTCATGTTGTTGGAGGAGTGAGGAATAAGGAAATTTTGCCTTCTCTGTGATGTGGTGCAAGTGCCAGTAACTGTTTTTACACTCTATATATACATTCATGAGGGATTTTGTGCCACAATCTGTAATGCAAACTGGTAATTCTGTATGGGAAAAAATAGGCAGGTGATCGTATGTCTTTGAACGCATTTAACCTGCTTGACAATCATGACTCAGTCACATTTTAAAATGCTGTTATGAGATAGTGTAGCATTCAGAGAATGTGTCTGGTGGTGGTGTTGTTCCTGCCTGTCCTGTGTTATGTCCTTGCCTCCCACAATTTCATTGCAAGCAAAGGCAGAGAAGAGATTTTCACTATTTACTTTTGGAAAATAATTTCAGATTAACGTGAGTGAGATGAAAAGTATTTTCTATTACGTGGTTATCATTTTCCTTTCCTATAAACAAATAAAATGCAAGAAACCCGTTCACTTATTTGCACACTACAGACTTTAAAATTCTGCTTAGAAACTATTTGCATGGTTACTGAAATAATGTTGGCATTTTTCTAGTAAGGGTATGAGCGGTATTTCTACCGATAAGTGCTGTGTAGGGGTGGGGAAAAAAAAATCCAGCAGCACTAGATATATGTGTTAAGTTAAAAAATCATGTAAGGAAACTCAGGAAGTAAATGATTGACAATGCTGGCCTTTAAAAAGGCATAATTAGTCTGTAACATTACCGTCTATAGAGGTTTGGGCTTCCAATTTGTCTCAGAGTGCTGCTGTTTTTGTCCGGTATCTGACTGCAGAGTCAAAAAGGAACCAGTGCGTGGGATTTGATTGTTTGTACATTGGGAGCTTAACACTGTGTGGGTTTTTTTAATCTCCTTCTTGAAGAAAGCTTTGATTTTTTTGAACAGGAAGTAAAATCTTTATAGTGCCTCATGAAGGCAAAAACCCTCCAGATATGTGGATTTCTAGACACTACACAGTTATTTTGTATTGTATTAGGGTGAGCAGAAGAAGAACATAGTTTATTTAAGTGCACAAAGAAGTCAGAGGTAGACTATACTAAAAATAAAGAATCAGAATAGTTACCATGTAGGCCAGGACAGGGTGAATACATACATATAACATTACCCACTACTTATGAAATGTGAAATTTAAGTGCAGATAAAGTTCACATAACATTTGGAAATTTGTACTGACTATCCTAAAAATCCTGAGGATGTATGGACTGTTAAATGTGAAGGCCTATGAGCTTTTAATTAAAAAAAGAGTCATGTTTTTATTTGCACATTTCCCTGAGAAATCTTCTATTGCTCTTTGATTTACTCAGTATTTCCACCATTATTTTCTAAGACCCCAGGATTCTTCTGCACAAACTTGTAATTTTGCCTGTTGGTGAAAATTTTCTTTGTAATTCTTGTGGTGCCTCAGGGTCCTTTGTGCAGTAGTTCCTACAGCTGTCATTTATCACAGTGTTAACCCTTGCACCACTTTACATTTTGAGAGAAATCAATGTAATTGATCAAAGGCATGTAAAAAAGAGAATGATTTCAAATAGTTATCCGAAGTTGTAGCTCTTTTAGGGACCCTATCAGAGAACTTTGAATATGTGAGGTTGATAACACAGCACCTAGGATAAGAAAATTTGAGACCTGAAGAAGTATTTTTCATAAGCCAGTTGGTGGAGGCATTTATTTCATGTCATATTAATCCTGTTGATATTTTATTCCATGGTTAGATACATACTAGCCATTTACAATTGTAATATGTAATTTGTAAAATTCAGTGTCATCAAAGATAAAGATCTTTATTATTTCAATGTTCTTCTACCTTTCCATTTCATGGTCATGTATAAGACCTTTGGATTTACCACAGCAAAAAATCAGTGGGTTCCAGAAGGTCTGTGAAGAGAGGATAAATTCAAGTGTCTATCTCTTGGAAACAAATGCAGAGACATGAGACACACCATCAAGGCACAAATGTAAGGATCCATACTAAATCTTAAAATGTAAAACAATTTGGAAGAGGAAGGTACTGCTTTTCCTCTTGCACAATTATTGTGCTTCCACGTTGTGATTGACATGAGTCTTTCAACTCTTAAACACCATTAACTTACTTCTTTGAGAGATTTCCAAAGACTGGGAATTTCCCCTATCAAGGTACATAGGAGATAAAATTTTCTTTTCATCATCCAGTTTCTCTAAATGAAAGGATCAGATCTGTGGCATTTCTTTGTGGTTTTGAAGCCAGGAATTGCTGTTTCTTGTCATTGTTGTTGCCACTGACAATGTATGATAGAAGAAACAAAGAGACCCTGGGAAGAGAATTTTATAAAATACACAGGAGATCAGTAGTTGGTCTGGGAATGATAATGTGATTTTTATGCTCATCTTGGAAGGGGTACAACTGAATATGTATGTGGCATTATCTAACAAACTTGCAGCTGTGAATTACTTTTTAAATAGTATTTAACTGTTATGACAATTTGGAGATACTGAATGAGATGAGCTTTGATTTCTTGTGATAAGCTATTTGGTTTTCTGAGAGAAGCAAAGACTCAGTACTATGTAGGCTGCTGACATGGAATTGATGAGAGCTTGGCAAACTCCTCTTACTGAGATAAGGGAATGATCCAGAAAATCAAACACTAGCCCTTTTCTTATTGCTTATTGCACTGCTGCCTAAACTACCAGCTATAACCTCATTCTTTTAAGGCTGAGGCAAATTGTTGGGAATATTTTTCTAGAACATGGAAATGTGACTGCGCACTTTTTGTGGTAGTCCCAGCATCAGAAGATATCTAGAGTGTGTCCCACTGAGAGAGATGTGAGGACCATGTGCTTTTAAGTTAAGGAAAGAAGATGCAGAAAATGCTGAGAACAGCTTGTTTCATCTCAAAACTTCATTTGTGAAACACAGGATTTTTTACAAGCTACCAGGTGAGGTTATCAACACAGTGTATTACAAAATTGCCTCATAAAGGGAAATGTATTGAAATCTCATGTACAGTTAGCAGATGGACTAATTACAGTAAGTTATTTGTGGTAGATAACCAGCCAATGGTCAAAGCAAGGTTGACCACAGGAGCTGGTTTTGATTTCTAAAAAACGGTGTATCTGAAGCAGAAGACAAATTTCCTAGTTTTGGTATTTTTGTTTGTTTGTTTCTTTTCCAGTACAGCTTTTACATTTTTTCAGGTTTTTTGTTGTTGTTGTTGTTGTTTGTTTGTTTTTGTATTTGTTTTTTTTCCCCATTCTCAGTGAAAGCGACTGCAGCATTGTGAGAATATAACAGTGCAGGACATTTTGTTTAGAGACCTATGGTTTACTGCCTGTGTCTTGATAGAGACCAAATATGGTGTCCTATTGCATTACTGAGTTTAGTAACCATCTAGTTTATTTGTAGCAGACTTTGGATGATTCTAAGTAGAAAAATTACTAGGAAATGAAAGATATGGTTGAGTTTGATAATGTTAGAGAATATAAAGCCAAATAAGTGAGGAAAAAAGGGGGGAATAAATATAGAGAGGGAAAAAGATACAGTTATTGTACAGAAGAGGTAACTGACAGTGAGGGTAAATGCAAGAAAGGAAGAAAATGTAGCAAATTTAGGAAGTAAACTGATGCAGAATTAGATGGGAAGAACAATCCTTAACAAAAACAATTCTATGTTTTATTTTTTAAAATCTAGTCTAAAAAAATGTGAAGCCAATTGTCTGAGCTGGGTGGTTGGATATTAGGGTGTGGGATGCTTGTACTGATTTTCATACTGAGAGTATTTTGAAGGTAGCGTGTAAATATTACAGTAGTTGTTGCTTTAATCCCAGATATCCTCAATGGCCAGCCTGTGTGTAGAATTAATATGTGCATGGTAATCCTGTTTGGATACTGTTCTATTCCAAGTGTATGTGCCTTCACATTTGTCCCTGTGAGTTGTCATTTCACCTTCAAAACTGAAATTTTTTGCACTGGTTGCAAATACTTTCCAACAAAATCTGCTTGGGGAATGCTTTTCCTGGGACTTTAATAATATGATTGTGTTGAGGAGTTTAAAATAGTACAACCCTTCAAGACCTTCTTCTTTCCTTACTTGATTTTGGCCAGGTGTGCTGGTCTTGGCTGGAATATTTAATTTTCTTCACACAGTTCTTCATACCAGCTCTTCACAGCAGCTGGTATGGGGATATGGTTTGAATTTGTGCTGAAACAGGGTTATGAAAGAGAGAGGTTTTGTTACTGCTGAGCAGGGCTTACACAGAGCCAAAGCCTTTTCTATTCCTCCCCCCACTCACCAGCAAGGCGGCTGGTGGTGCTCAGGAAATTGGAGGGGACACAGCCAGGACAGCTGACCCCAACTTACCCAAGGCACATTCCATAACATATGGTGCCATGCTCAGCATATTAAAGCTGGGGGCAGAAGAAGGCAGGGAGGGACATTTGGAGTGGTGGTGTTTGTCTTCCCAAGTCACCTTTATGCATGACTGAATCCTGCTCTCCTGGAGATGACTGAACACCTGCTGCCCGTGGGAAGCAGTGAATTCATTCCTTGTTTTGCTTTGCTTGCATACATGGATTTTGCTTCCACTATTAAACTGTCTTTATCTCAACCCATGAGTTTTCTGGCTCTTACTTTTCCCCTTTTGTTACTTATTCTGACAGGAGGGAAATGAGTGAGTGGCTGCATGGAGCTGGGTGCTGGCTGGGGTTACATCACAACACCTGGAATGAAGTCTTACCTTGTCTGAAGTTCCTTGAGCTCTTCCCAGGAAGACAGTACACTTGCCTGTGTGATGTCCATCTTACAGAATCTCTGCAATTCAGGTGTGTTCCTTGAAGCTATGGCCAATACGTATGGTATAGTGTTTGCCAGCTTTGTTTAGGATGTGTTTGACAGTTGCAGAAACAAGGAACAATTTAGGACAAATATCCTGGTGCTATTTCTTCATAATTACTGCACATGCATTCTTTGAGAATGTGAGAATTAAGTATACAACAGTAAAACTATGGCTATGTATGCGAAGAGGTTTTTTGTGTTTTCACTGACCTTTTTAAACTTTCATACAAAACTGACACAAAAACTCCAGGACAAATCCAGTTTTAATCTCCATGACACCAGTGTTTATACTGGAAAACAAAAAAACCAAAGCCCAAAATTTTAACGTATATACATAATGGTTTACATGTCATAAAATGAGAAAGCAAGTGCTTCTCCCAGCTTATATGTGAAATGGAAATTGTTAGATGGTATTGGGAACTAGGCAATTGTATGTTTGTGCATTCTCAGTCAATAGCTGGGATACGGTGGGGAATCAGGATTTGTGGACTGCTGTGCCCATGCATCCCAAGGAACTGACACCTGTGCCCTGTGGTGAGGACAGGAGAGGACCTGACTATAGGGTGCTGAGGTGAGTGAGGCTCTGCCAGTGTGCCTCTGCCCTGGGAGTGGGGGACAGGCAGCCTCCCCCAGCCTCCTGCCCAGCGCTGAGGTGGGGTGGGCCACAGCAGATGGCTAAAGGTGAACCAGGGTTGTTTGCAGGAATACCATAGCCCTGTACTTGCTACTGTATTTGCTACTGTTATTATATTATTATATTTTAATTTCTGGAATATGCCTAATTTAATCAGCACTTCTCTAAACTTAAACTAAGTAGAACTGGAATAGAAGGAACGTAAGAGAAACCCTGTATATAAACACTCACATGGAAGTGTAGACATGCTGGCAAAATCCAGGCAGCCCAAAATGGGAGATGACACTTCGTCCCTAATTTGTACCAGTAGGAAGATGGCTGTCAGAGGATGTAAATTGGGCACAGATTATCAGCTGGGGTTTGTGTTGCCACACACATCCAAATGCTAACAATAAATTCAGTCTCTGAAGTTTTCATTAAAAACAAAACAAAACCAAAACAACCTCTTCAGGAAGTTAAACCTAAATCTGTGCTCTGCAAAAAATTTAATTTGATAACAACCAGTTTCCAATAATTTTTAATTATAACATAGTTTACTTATCCATTTTAGGGCTTGTTTTTTTGGCTGGTAAGCATGTTTTTTTTTAGAAAGCTTGCTAAAATATATGTACTTATGATGCACACTGTGCATCTTTAAATATATAAATCAAAATTCCAATGCAAATCTGTAGCTTTGGTTGCACTGTAGCAATATGTTTCTAACACATTAAATACTGGAAAAAAATTTGGGGGGGCATTAAGTCAGATTCTGGATTAAATAATTTGCCAAACCTATAGTATCTTTTTTTTTTTTGATTCTGACTAAAAATCAAAGATAGTTTTTAGAGATGAAACTAAAAGGTCAATTAATAAGTAACAATTTTAATGTTATTTCTTTGATTCAGACTTACTAAAATTGTCATTTTCTCCTTTAATATTCTTTAATTTGGTCATTGGCTTTCATCCCTTTTAGTTTTCTTAGCCAGGTATTTTGGGGGTTGGGTTGTCTTTCCTTTTGTTTCCTTTTAACAGTATAGAATTTTTTTCCATTCAGTTGCTAAATGACCCTTGTCACTGAGTACTTAAGAAGAACAAAGGCTATAGCTAGGCCTGAAGAGAAGGCCATCTATGTTTACTGTTCTGTCGGGGAGTTTTCTCTCGAAGCGGGGTGGAGGAATATCTCGAGAATTGGGGACTGGTAAAAGACGAGGGCAGAGGCTGAGTGGGACTGGGTTTCCAAGGACGACACGGGAAGGGGCTGCTCTGCTGGAGAGAAGTTTTGGGCTGCTCTGCTGGAGAGAAGTTTTCGCTGCTGCTGCTGGAGCCCTGGCTTGGACCTGTTTTCTTCTGCCTCTTGGGTGAGCCTCTGCTTGTGAGAGCAGCCACTGAACCTGTTGCCATCTGCTTGGGTGCCCGGAATCCCTGAGCTCGCCTCTCCTCGCTGGGCTAGGAGCCGGGCGGCTGCTGCCCCCCACCCCCACCGCTCCATCGGCACTGCTCTGGGTTTCACTGCGCTGCAGCCCCGCTCCCCCACCTGCCGAGACGTCCTGCCGTCCCAGTTTGCTGCTTTCCAAGAATCCTGCTGGGGCACTGGGATCGACTGCTCCAAGGGGGTTTGTGAAGCAAAGCCTCTCTTCCGTTTTGTTTTCCCCTGCTGACTGAACCACCATAGCACGTGCTCCCTGCCGGCTGTGACCATCACTGCACCGAGGGGGGAAAGTGCCTTCAGGCCAGGGGGTCGGGACCGGGTCCTTGGTTCTATTTGTTGTTAGTGCCATAAGAGTTGTTGTTTGTTTGTTTTATTATAAATCCTAGTAAAGAACTGTTATTCCTACTCCCATATCTTTGCCTGAGAACCCCTTAATTTTGAAATTACAATAATTTGGAGGGGAGGGGTTCACATTCTCCATTCCAAGGGAGGCTCCTGCCTTCCCTAGCAGACACCTGTCCTTCAAACCAGGACAAGGTATAAGGCCCCTAAACAGGAATATATTGTAAAATGTTGACTTGGTCTTACAAATGACAGTGCAATACTAAGACACAAACCAAGAGCACTTAATGTCATCAATATAACAACTCACTTTTTAACTAGTGATACCTTATTATAGGATAAAACATTCCAGCTCTTTTATTTTTTTAAATAAAATAATACCATAATTTATTTGTATTCCACCAGAATGAGTACATTCATTGTGAATTGCATGCACATAAAAGGGAATCCATTTGTAAACTACATGGTATCTTAACAATAAATAGTATTTGATCTAATACATGATGGTAGTGCATTTCTTCTTAAAACTGCAAGCTTTTACCAAAATGAAACCAAACTCTTATTCTCTTTATAAATATTTTAAATAATTTTTAGGTACATGTTTCATACCAAGTATATAAAAATAGTATTTTTAGATAAATTAGGAGGTTTCATTTACATGACAAATAACGTGCAACAACTAAGCACTCTCTAGCAGCTCTATTTGGTTGATTGTCTAGATGACATGCAGAGAATATTGTCCCTTTGCCTTCACAGAACTGACAGAAAGACCAGCAGGACCCACGATCACCTGAAGCAAACAGTGCCATAGATATTGTTTGGGAACAACAGTGTCAGACACTCAGGGAAAACCTTTGCTTCCATGAACAAAAGCCACCCATGACAGTTCTTTGTGCTAGACTTCCAGCTGCTCTGACCCTCAGGGTCTTTGGGCTATCACAAAAGTCTGTCAAACAGACAAGTAAGTTATATCTGTATTCAGAATGTTTCTTCAACATGCTTCTAGAATCTAGAAATTTATTGTTTTTCCTATCGTATGAACCAACATTACCTTTTCTTACTTTCTATAAGTCTGAGTTTTCATGTTTGTATGTCTCCATGATCACTAAAACAGAGATCAAATAAAGCAGTCATGCAGTACTCTCTAAATTTAAAACCGGCAGCTGTGGAACATGCTTTGAGTACCACGTCACTGTTTCTCATACGTCTATGGCTTGGCAATCTTTATCTCTAACATCCCTTGTGCTTGTCACAATGTCTATTGGGAAATCTGGGGTCTGTGCAGAAGTTACTCCAGCTGTTCCTTCCAGGTCCCATGATCCTGGCAGATTCTCAAGGCTCAGTGAGCTGATTGCTCCTTGGCTAAAGCTCCCTTCTTCTGATCTGCTGGGCAGCACTAGGTGTAATGATGTCTCTGATGAAGAGCATACTGAAGGAGAAAGGGTAGCTGAAATAGACTGAAGAGGAGTCAGGGTAGTGTCTGAATGGGGAGAGGTGCATCTTAAAAATTGCAGATTGTCTTTCTGAATTACCTGATACTGGGAAGGGGAATTTTGAAGGCCTGTTGTATAATAAATTTCACCATCCATAGAATTTTGCAGGTTGGGTTCAGTCCTTTGGGGACTGCTGCCTACAGAAGACAGATCTGTATTCCAAATGTCACATAATGTGTTTCCATGACAAAGTTGTGCTTTGGTGCAAGTGAAGTTCTCAGCTTGCATGCGAGAGCAAGGTTGATGTGTAGTCCAAGCCACTCGAGACTGGAGACTATCCAGTGTGGGACTTCGAGATATGCTGTGCACAGCACAGAATCCTGGAGGCTTCTGGGATGTGAGCAAGTTTTCCAGAAGGTGCATCACATTCTTCATGTCCTTACGTAATTGTGAGACTTCTTGACTTAAAGTTGTCATCTGTTATGAAAGGGCAAAATATCACAGTATTGACTCATGCACTGTGCCTAAAATACGCACGTACATCCCTCTTTTCTTTCTAGTAATAGCAACTTTGATCTTTGACACAGTGTCTTTCCATTAAAGAAATACATTCTGCTAATGTATGTGTGGGAAATAGTCCTTCCAGCTACTTTAATCCACCTGATTTTAAATGATTCTCTGTATATAAAAATGGTCATAGGGTCAGAACTGAGATGATTTCCAGATGCAGTATGATATCAATATTTTCTTGATCATTAAATATTTTAAACCATAAAACTTTCTTATTAAACAATTTCATACTGATGAATTACATAAAGATGAGGTCTTGTGAAATCTTGTTTAGAAATACATATGAAGTATACTGCTGCCTTTATAGTAAAATAAAAGAAATCCATACTCTAAGCTGTTGGATGCAAGTAGTAGTTATATGAAAGTTTTGTGGACTACTACAGAAAACAAAAAAAAAAAAAAAGGGAGGGAAAACTGGAAACTCTAAAACCCACTTGCTACCTCTAATTATTGAAAAAATATTAAAGGTTGTGAAATGGTTTTTTTCAATGTACTTTTGTGTATGCTTGAAAGGTACTACAAATAACAGACAGTAATCCTTTGCATAGATTACTCTGGTGTGTGTGCAAAAGGAAGAATCAGGTCTTTTATTAGACCTTTTCTCTTAAATGCTGAAACTACCAATAGCATCCAGTTGGTTACATAAAGTACATGAAGTCTTTCCTCGACACTGCTGCTTTGGGTGGGGATCAGATTGGCAAATTCTGAATTTCTGTTTTAAACTTGACTGGCATTTGAACATTAATGGGGATATTTGTTAGGCCTTTGTAAGGGTGTCCTGGGCAGCAAAAAGTCTAGCTCAAACATAAAATTAACCCACTCATCATTTCAAATTGTAGAAATTAAATTTGTCTCCATGATAGCTATCAATCTATTTTAGATCAAAGCACCATCATTATGATTAAAACAGAGTTTCTCATACTGATGCTACTCTGTTGAAAAAAAGACATGACCGCACATTCATCTTCAAAGCACACGTCAAAAAAGAAAAAAGCTACTTTAGGGGGCCTTTCTTTGACCTCAAGTAAAGACACCATAGATTAGATGACCTACACAGACTAATATTCATGTAACCCGAAATAGAAATATAAATTTCATTTTTATGGCAGGAGAGTTCTGAAGAAATCTGCTGGAAAGACATTTCAGGCTGAGTTTGATTGTGATAATCCAGGCACAATAATTATAAAGAAATTCAGAGAAGAAAATAGGAAGCTCCAATACAGCTCCTATATATTTATTTATTTTTCTCTGAGCTTAGAGGTCAAACCCAACATATTGTATAATAGTTTTGTGATGATCACACTACCTCTGGAGAGGAAATCCTTAAAGGGAGGAGACTCTTGAGTGGCAGATGACAGGATCTGTGTCTCTGCACTTCACTTTCTTTCTGGCTTATTGTCTAATTGAGTCATGATAGGTAGAAAATAACCGTGAGGTCCCCTTCTGCCAGCTGAGATTAAGTTTTGAGTGCTTGGTAACTTCAGTTAAGGTGAGGAATTAAATTATGTTGCCAAAGCATTTTGTGAACAGGCTTCATGTGGGGTCAGAGCCAGTGAAGGTTCTTGGTACTGTAAGACTCTAAGGGAGCATACTGAGATTTCCGGACAAAGCAATTGCACAAGAGCTCCTGTATTCTGTTGGAAACTAGGAGATGACACTGCAAAACATCCAAAAGCTTATTTGGGAAGAAAGAGGGAAGACAGCCAATCAAACCCATGGCTATCTAGATTCAGTGGTCATCAGCTGTTTTTAGGATCATCACTGGCCCCTACACCTAGTGGATACAGCAATGGTTTTCTGTGTATAATTGCGCAACTTGCATAATCTTTTTCAGGGCTTTCTACAGTTGTGCAAATATAAATATTGACACAGCCCTCTGAGTATGTACCTTACTTAAACTATGAATGCTGCATGAAAATGTCTGCAAATTTAAAATATCTTGTTTGGTTTGATCCATGTTTTTGTTTTCCATTTCTCATCACTTATGAGCTTTTTAGAAATTCAATCATCATTTAACGTTTCTTTTGCCAATTCATTGGGACAATACAGCAAAAGTCAACCCCAGCATCAACACCTCTGAAAGCTGTGAATTTCTGTTCGCTACAACTTGCTCTAGTGCCCAGATCCTTGCTCTAGAGCCCAGCTAGCTCACAGAGTGTTGTTTTCTCATAAGCTTGCTCTTGCACCAACATAGGAATTGACCTGATAAACCCTTTTCAAGTAGGCTTTAATGGTTTCCAGTAGTATGATAGTCAGAGTAGTTATGCCAAACCTAATTCACCACTACCATTTAGTAAGATCTGTTTGGACCTTCTTATTCTGGATGTCACATACACAAAAAATGTGTACCTTTCAGGATTAAACCTCCAGTATCTGTATCACTGTTAATTGTTATCTGTCTATATATTATTATAATTCTGTACATGCATAGCATACTATTTGTGTTCCTACCAATGCTACACTCTTTATGTTATTATTTTATACCCTGCAGAGATCCCTGAGCAGATGCAAATAAAAAGGTGTAATGGGGGAAAAATGTTATCAGTACTATTAATAATTTCGCGGTGTTTGAGAAAGTGCAGAAGAACAGGGATTAAAAGCTAAAAGAATTTTGGGTCTACGAACGAGAAATTGAAAGCAGTACAGTTTCCTCCTGAGGAAAAAGGGCTAATTCCTGGCATGCTGGTAAGGCTGCACTCTTTTCAGGATCTCACTGATTATTGCTAGGCAAAACAGCTACTGGTACAAATGGTTCCTGCTGTGCTAGGCAGACAGCTTTAAAATTATCTCTGAGATCCCAAACATACTTGAAATGCTACCTTAACATTTCCTAGGACTTGAAAAAGATTTTGAAATGTTTCCGGATGTAGAAACTGGGTTTTTATTCAGATTTAGCTTCAAGGAGAAAGAGATGTTTCTCAAATTGGTTGAAAGCAATGTGCTGGTGCCTTTTTAGTAGACGACATCATCAGAAAAGAATATTTTCAAAATAGAGGTTAAAATAAAATTTTTAGTGACGTATTTTGTATTTTCAAATTACTTTGAAAGTTTCTGTAGAAGGATTATTATTTTTTTACTACCAGTATTAAAGTCTTGAGCAGTTTGAGTATACTTTTTCCATGTAGTTAGGTAGGAATGGTGATAAGATGATGATTGTGATTATTGCTTTGTTTAAATGGCTAAACTGATTTCTTCATTTTTCCATTATATATTCCAATATTTAATTTTTTAATGACATTTTTTCAACTGGAATGCCTAGCTCTCATCACTGTTCCTGGATAAATCTGGAATAAGACTTTTTTCTGATTAGAAGCTGATTCTGATTTGTACATATTTTTCTCTCTCTGTGTTTACTCCCTTTTGAAATTCAAACTTCACATCCAGATATCTTCCTACTATGACTCTTTCTGAACACCCAAAGAAGTGAAGATGAATATTGGCTCCTTGAGAAATGGAAGCTGCATTTTGGCAAAGTGGAGGAGCTGTCTGGTTTGCACTGCATGTGGCAGCTTCTCTATGCCTTTTCTTGGTCTTCCATTGTTTCTTCTATTCCTGTTTTTCATTAAGTCAAGGAGATTTTCAGCTAGAATTAGTTGTCTTTGAAGGCTCAGATTGACTAACTGCTGGTGTTCTGTTTCTTACTGACTGCGTTGTTGAATGAATGAAATGAGAATTGAACGGAGAGAGACTCTTCAGTGATCATCTATCAGCAACTCTGTGGCCATTGGTATTATGGTGACAGACGTTTCTGATTTAATGGCTTTAGTAATAAAGCTAGTTGCAGAAACAAACAAAAAAAAAATCCAGTGCAGCTAATCTGAGTTAAGATTAAATCTATAGGATTTGTGCAATGATATGATGATTCAGTTTCAGTGAAATAAATCCAGGAATCTGGAAGGTTGTGCAATTGGCTTTACTGTGCAGGAGTAGGAAGTTTGCTCGTTTGTCTGCTGACTCACTAGCCAGCTCTTTGGTAGTTCCAGTGACCAGTTTGTCTGGGTAACACTAAGATTATTGCTATTAAACACGTAAGGATAAACCAGAGAATTATAAAGGACTAGATTATTTAAATATATTCAAGTTAACAGGGGTCCCATGAAATTCAGTCTAGAAAAGGGGTTCCCAAACTACAATTCTAATAATAATTTGTGGCTCTTCATTGAGAGTGAGTCTGGTGGGTGGGAGTGGGGAGGCTGAGGGATGAGAGAGGAAAGTTGATTAGAGGTATGGAGCACCTGTCCTACAAGGAAAGGTTAAGAGAATTGGGATTTTTCAGCCTGGAAAAGAGAAGGCTTTGTAATAACCTAATTGAAGCCTTCCAGGACCCGAAGGGAGATCACAAGAAAGATGGAGAGGGATCATTTACAAGAGCATGTAGTGACAGGACAAGGGGGAATGGCTTCAAATTGAGAATAAGTTTAGTTAAATATTAGGAAATTTTTTACTGTTAGCGTGGTGAAGCACTAGAACAGAAGACTTCTAAGATGCTACTGTCCGCCTGACATTCTTCTAGAACTACTAAGAAAATATGAAGGAGATGTAATCACCATAAGCTGGATTCTTACATGATTGGAATGGTTTATGACCAATAGTTTGCTGTCATCCATGGACATTTTAAGATATTCTTTTTAGCACCCTAGCCTGATCTGTTTTTATTTAATGTTTACTTTTAGTGTCTAAATGGAATTCATATTCACTTTTAAATATCAGTAATATGAAATTCAAGAAAGATAAATGTTAAATGTTACATCTGAAAACAAAATGTCAGAGGCATGAATATAATATTCTGCCTATGCAGAGTATTCTAGAAATACGTCTCTGGAGTTCTGTGGAATGACACTTTGTGGGCATTATTCATGCTCCCAGGATATACAAACAGCATATTTTCTTTAATTGAACTCAAGAAGAGGATTTTCTTCACAAGGAGAGTCTGCTTGAGATTGTGTACTTTGTCAGTGATTTCAAAGATGTAACCAAAGATAATTCAAAAGAAAATTGTACCAATGAGGATTTTTAAACAAATATAATGGGCAAAGAAAGTCAAAAGGAATTTGGTTTGCTGAGATCTGCTGTAATAGCATGTTTCCAGAATAAATTGACCTTAGAAGGAGAACACCAATCAACTTTTTCTTGTGATCTTCTACTCAAAAAAGAAAAAGCAGTGAACTTATGAACTTGCATACCCACAGACATTGACATTTCAATGGTGGGAAAACAGATCTTATGACTACAGGGACATTTTTAAATGCCTATGAGAGATTAACTGGACAATAGTTGTCATCTGTCATGATAGTAGTATCAAATTTGAAGTCAGGTTTTGGTGTCCTGTTGATTTGTATACTACATGGCTGCTTAATTTGTTTGTCTCAGGTGCCTTTCCACCAAGGAACAGTGCAAGGGACACACCACAGCATATGGGACTTTTGTCACATATGTACAGTGTGTTCTGCTTAAAAAATAGCCTAAGCTTTAGAGCATCAACGATTTTTTTACCTTCATCAGCCAATACCTATTAAACTAACATTAAAAGAAGAAAATTTAGCTGGAAAGGCTTCTCTAAAGCTATCAAAGTATGAGAGCAGAGAGACAAAACAACGAGGTAGAAGTTCTTTGGAAACATGAATGTCAGTGCTAAAAGAGAAGATATATTTTTAAAAATCTCAGTAGGCAAAGTGCATTTACTCCATATGTATTGTTTAGAAAGCTTTTATTTCTTAATACAAATGATACTTGGTTTTATGTCTTGGCTTTAATATTTACATGGCTAAAATCCAAAATGGCTAAAATCCAAAATGGATAGATTAGTTTGAATAGTTTTCATCATGTATAAATGTCATTATTTCACTTTTTGCCACATTTTTCCTGATTGAAAAACATTTTACAAACCAAATCACTGGGATAGCCTTGCTGCAAAGTAATTTCTCTCAAGTGATAATATAGTTGTGACCTTGTTAAGAAGAACATGTATTTAATTACTCTATATCAAGTGAGTTCATTATAAGAACTCTCAAGTTGCAAATTGAACTTTAACAGTATATCCCCTATGTAAAACTGAAAACCTGATTAACTTCACCAAATTTTCTTTAGTAGCCTTGATTATCATTTGCATATATTTTTAATATTAAAATGCTTTTTTTGTGTACTGAGAGGAGAATGGGATTGATTTTTGGCAGCTGGATTTGAAATACATTTTAATATATGTATAAAATTTATGATTTGGAAAATAAACATATTTGCTTAGGATTGTTCCTTTTGTTGGATGAAAGTTAAATATCCCTGTGAATATATTTACTCTGTTCTGCATAAGTACCAGATGCTTGGAGTATTTTAAGTACTTGCATTTAAAAAACCTAAAATTAAAAATAGCTGAATTTCCACTAAGTGCTCCAATGTGGAGCTAAATAGAAGGCAATTATCTAGCTCAAAACCTGACCCTATTCATATTTCCTCATGTTTGTTTGTTTTTCAGTTGAATGGGAGAAATGTGAGTAGTGTGTTCATTATACTGTTTTAGTACTGTAATTGTGGGATTTACTAATGTGGTAAAGCATGAAATCAGCCCCCAGATTTCTGAAGCTGAGGAAGGCTGCACTGAAGCTGGGTTGCATATGAGGAAAAGAGGGGACATGAAAAAGCAGCCTGAGTTTGTCTGCATGCTCTGCATGAGATGGCCTCTTTATCTGAACGCAAAATCACATACCCATGTTTTTGAATGGAGAATGTGTATGTGTAATTAGTGGGGAAAAGTATGACTAAATATTGGGTATTTTTCTTATTTTAACTGGTCTGTTTTAAATAATTCAGATTTGGGTTTTTCAAACTGAATCAAAGTAAAAGTATTCCCCTGCTCTTTTCATAGAGTGGCATTCAAATTATAGAGGGCTAAAAGCCTAGTAGGATACAGGCAATGGGACAGTGATAGGCGGGTGCTTTAATCTAGACTTCTTGGCTATCTGTATACCGCAGAAAATCTGCTTAGTGGTTTCCTAATTTTACTTTGTGGGTTCCTTAGTGGTTATCTATGATTGCTTCAGGTAAATGGTGTCTCTGAAAATATGCTCAATGTTCAGATACACTCATTTGATCAGCCTTTGCAGACAAATGCATTGGAAAGACCAGGTCAGGTGTACAGATCTCTGCAAAGGAAGGACACAGACTTGTAAGGCAGAACATTCTTCCTGAATTCTTGCTCTGCCTAGTTTGGAGCAGATCTTTGAATCACTCTTTCCCAAAGCAAATGTACAATACTGACAGATATTCAGCAACCTAATCTTGAAACTATTACTTAAATAATTGTGTTTTTACCAGAACAAGATCCTGAACCTTAGTTCTTACCTGCAGTATACTGAAGTTACTGAACTATATTGAACGTCATGCCTGCTTTATTCAGGGATTATTTATTCTAAGTGGAAAAGACAAACAGGGTAGGAGATAAAGTGGTTGTATTCCACTCCACCTTGCAATACTGAACTGGAGGGAAATTCCTGTATCAGCTTGGATCTCATTCAGGCTCAATGAGCAGTGAGGTTAGGTGAGGAAATGAAGAAGCTGGTCAGCCTGCTGAGCAGCCAAACCGTGGGGCTGTACAACACCAATTAGGGGTGTGTTCAAGTTTGTCTCACATCAACTGTGCTAATTCTAGGCTACTCTCCTTAGAGTAAGTCTGTGCATCCATTATCACTAAAGTTAATGTGTTAGCAAATCTGAGAAGTGAAACCAAGACACTGACTTCTGTTACCCTCTTAGGTATATGAGATTTCCTTTGGATTATGTAGTGAATGCCATATACCTAAATACTGCCAACAGCTCAGCTGTATTTCTAAACTAAGTGTAGCTAATTTTGTCGATTTTTCTCTAGGGTAATCTTTTGCTTTGCTTTGCTAACAAGAGAGTCTATAGAAAGTCTAAATGGAAAGACACGTGTATTTTTTCCCCCCATGAACATCCAAAATGTTTCTAAGCTAACTAGTGAACTGTTGTAATACAATTGCCTTTCATGAAAGCAGTTATTTTTGCATTCGCTGATTGACTTCTGATCTCCACTGGAAAATGTCTTGACAGTATTTACTGCTGTTGGCTACTTGTGAGCTGTTTTTTCATATTTTCTTTACCAGGAGGAGGCTGTATGTCTTTAGTAGAGAACTTTGTTTCTAACTCTGCTGGTATTTTAACTACTGCTAGTAGTCTGCTGCAGCATCAGTGATAAGTTCCCATTACTGGTCATCATCAAATGACAGAATGACGAAAGCACTGGGTCTACAAATATTCTATATTTGATACAACAACCAAAAACTCCAAGCAGCAGCTACTGTGGATCAGCAAGGCTACCCAGAGGCTCATTTGGGTAAGCACCAAGTCCATACTCTCAGTTCAGAAATTCCAGCTGGGGCATGTTTGAGAACATGTAGAATATGCAATTAAGCAGCCTTACAGTCATGCAGTTTTTCCAGTGTGAATTTTGATCCATGGGAGGACACCCATCCGTCTCTGGGATTTGAGCCTGGAATATTACCTATGAAATCTAAATCTAGTCCTGTGTTATGTTAATGTGAACAAACAAGTTGCATAACATTTTGTTCAGATAGTATTATAGGGCAAAATTAAAATTGTATGTGGAGAGAAATGACCTTGAACATGTGGAGGGTTTTTTCTTTCATTTTTATTAACATATTGCCCTGGTCTAAGATTTATTTATTTATCACTTTTCACCAGAAAAGAAATGAGAAGCCCAGAACAGTTCCAGTTGAAATGTTTGTTTAATCCACAAGATGCCTGCCTTGGAACATCTGTCACCATGATATATTTTCCAATTGCCTCTTGTGCATAGCCACATAATACATTCTCCTATTTTAAAAATTCCTGTCCTCAAAAGGGATGAATCAATATGACTTGTGTGTTTCAAAAGTGTTACATAGGAAATAAAATTTTCTATCATAATAGTGGTGTCAATGAACATCTTGAAGATTTGTTTTTTAATTTTGTGACCAAGTACTATAAAAACTCATAGTTTTTCATGACCCATAGTCAATGGGTCATGAGACTTTTGTCTGAACTCTACATTTTGACATACAAAGGAGGTGATGCATTCCGAGCAACTAACTAACCACGCATACAGTCTTAGCTTAGGATATTTGAGTTATCTAACCAAGTTAGGCTGACTCAGAATGAAAGAGGTTTACAAGTCCAATACTTCATAAGCAGGAAATAATGACTAGATTAAATGCACACAATAAAGAAGGAAAAATAAAAATAAAATGTGATATTTCTGTTAACCAAAGAGCTCAGGGAAGAAGTGAAACCATGTGGTGGGACTTATTTAAATGTTTCCTCATGTGGAAGTTTAAGGAATTGTCTCTAATCTTTTCACATTGCAAGACAGAGTAGGCTGGGAACAGATTTTAGTCTTGCAGTACAACTGTGAAGTTAGTCTGATGCTTTAATCTTGTTGGCTAAAGTACTGCAAGGGCTGCGTATATGGAACAGTTTAGCCACAGAACATCTCCTTAGTTTTGGATTGATAGTTGATTACGGTTTTAAATGATTAGAAGGGAGGAATAGAAAGCACCACTGAACACTACTGGCCCTGCATTCCTCAGGTTGTATTGCTTGAGCAGGAAGGGATGAAGTTCTCTTTCATCCTAAGACAAGAAAATTTGGGAGAAGGAACATGAAGACGTAATGAGAGGAATGAGACAAATAGAGGCATATCCAGAAGAGACTAAATCCTAAGAAAATCAGATACACTAACCTCACTTTGGTTGTGACACAAACTTTTATGTAGGTTTCATGTAGAAAATTAATCTCAGAATGAGCTAAAAGCCCCAAACTGCCCAATATGTAGGAACCTCATCCAGTTTTGTAAACTCATTTATAACACATTTATCATATTCCTGAGTTTTCTGGGTTTTCTTCAGCATTCCTTGAATGCTTGTCAATATCCTTCAACCCCCACAAAATCTTGTTACCTCATTATTAAGCCTGCAGATCTGCTGTTTGGTCTCTTCTGCTTTGATAATGAGCACAGCAGCACCAATTTCAGCCTCTGAAAATAATTCAAATTCATGCAAATGAGAAGAGTATAATCACTTGCAAACAGTAATACTATTCTTGCACTTAACCAATGCTTTAAATTTAAACCTGTTTTGCAGTTTACTAGAATGAAAATAAAACCATGTGTACAATGTTCGATGTATAATGTTTGAGATAAATGCAATTAATGAAGTGTGACAGCTCATCACTTTTAAAAACCACAAATATGACTAAAGTTTCATTATTATTTTCCTGTCTGGCTTTGAGAGGAACAATATATTTCCTAGTTGCCCCCATGAGAAAGGCACTTTGCCATGTGGTGACTCTACTTCTGAAANATGTGGTGACTCTACTTCTAAAAGAGGGGATGTTGGAAACAGTGCCTCTGCCTCTTTTTTTTAAATCTTTTTTTCCCCTCCATCTTGACAAGTTCCATTGGTTTGTGGTGCTACTTCACCAACCTTTTCAGAGTGTAGGCCATTTAAGGCTTCCTAAAACCGCATGTTATTCAAGGCTTTAACTCTTTTACTCTTAAAAATCTAGTGTTTCCATATTTCCTCCACTT
>WEKY01030316.1:780-27127 GCA_013390045.1 Picathartes gymnocephalus
GACACAACAAAGCCTCTCCAAGGCTGCTCTCCAAGGACACCCAGACTGTCCTGGGCCCAAAATGTGCAACCCAACACCTTCACAAGGGGGGGTGAGCTGGGGAAATGCCATCGTGAGCTAAAGTTTGAATTGGGGAATTGATGCTGAGATGCAAATGGCCCAAAGCTCTAAAGGGATGAAGAACTCGTGGCTCGGGGTCCATGCTGGGCTCCATGGTGAGAGCAGCCTCTGGCTCCCCAGGCTGTGCCTTTGGAGGCCTTTCCAATCAATATCCACCTTTATTCCCTCCCTCCTGGCTCTGTTTCTAGGGAGCCACTCCAGGCATCAGGGGAACATTAATAGTGATAAAGAGATGGCTGCAGAGAGGGACAGGCAGTGCCCGACCCTTCATGGGATGGCTCCCAAATGATTTATTTGAGTGCTTCACACACTGATTTTTCAAAGCGAGTTGCTCAGAAAATAGAAGGTTTGTTAGAAAATTCCAGTCCTGCAGAGCTTGTTTCCATCCCAGATCAGAATAAAAAGCACAAACTACTCCCCCAAGAAATGTTCTGTAAGATGTTGATTTGGGAGAGTTGTTCCAGCGATGTTCAAATATTTTCATGATAAAAACAAGCTACTCTGAGAATTAACATTGCATATATCTTAAATTTGAAATTAAATCAAATATTTGGCTCTGTCACCCCCTAAAAACAGTGCAATTAGCTGCGTGTTTGGGATTTAAATCCTATTTTCTGGCCTCTGTATTAAGTTGAAACATTTTCTCCTCGCAATGTTGAGTGTTCCACGTTTCATTTGGAAAGATCCCAGAGTCAAGTTGGAATTTCAGACACAAAAGAGGGGAAGAAAAACTTGTCTTCTATTTTAGGGTCCTGCAGTACTGGAAATGCAAAGGCTGCAGAGTGAATATTTAACGAGTGCATGAGAATCTAAAAAAGTGTAACGCAAACGCCATGCAGCAGCCACCTTGCCTCGTTCAGCTAGAGCAGCATTAAGACATTAAAAACAGATTTCCAGATTTCATCATGCGGTTGCAACACTCACACAGGTTGGGATTTTTAATTTAACTTTGAACTGGATCACGCAGATTGCAGGGAGACCGGGATGGACTATATTCTAATGGGAGAATTTGCCTTATGCAGGATTAGCATGTCCGAGGCAGGGCAGGATTTTGGGAGAAGATGGCACAATGGCCTGGCTGGTGTGGGGTTGGCACTGCAGGAGGGTTCCAGACCCTCAGGGAGGAGCTCGCTCTGCTCTTGTCGTGTTCCACGTGCTGCCCACTGCACTTGGCACAATTTTGCTTCGGGTTTCCCTTGGTGTTTGAGGGCTGGGCAAACAGAGGTGCCACCGTCCTGGTTTAAAAAAAAAAGAAAAAATCACCCAAACACTGAGAAAAGGCCGTGTTTTTTGGCACTGCTGGCTGGGTGAGTGACTCGATGCCATTCCCTCCTGTTTCCTCCCTCACAGGGGCCGTCACACCCTCACTGAGCTGTAGCTGATGATGTTCAGCACCAGCCTAAATAATATTGCCAGGGAAGGAATTCAGGGCAGGGGAGTGTAGTGGTTTTCCTTCACCTCCTCACACCAGGCGATAATTAGGTGTAGTGGTCTGAGTGCTTTGGTCTAATGTCAGTGCACTTACTGACTTCTGTGGTGGTGAGATAAGGATTCGATGAGAAATGCAAAGCAGGCCTAAAACTCCAAAGGTAAAAAGATAGTTTCAGGATCAGGGAGGAACTTGCCATGTTCCACGTGCTGCCCACTGCACTTGGCACAATTTTGCTTCGGGTTTCCCTTGGTGTTTGAGGGCTGGGCAAACAGAGGTGCCACCGTCCTGGTTTAAAAAAAAAAGAAAAAATCACCCAAACACTGAGAAAAGGCCGTGTTTTTTGGCACTGCTGGCTGGGTGAGTGACTCGATGCCATTCCCTCCTGTTTCCTCCCTCACAGGGGCCGTCACACCCTCACTGAGCTGTAGCTGATGATGCTCAGCACCAGCCTAAATAATATTGCCAGGGAAGGAATTCAGGGCAGGTGGGGATTCCCAGAGTTTGTATCCTGTCCTAGGGTGACCTTATACCAGGGGGCTCCCTTGTTACCTCTTCAAAAGCCAGAAGCAAAAGCAAGAATCTCACGCTTCTCCTTTCTTAAACTGTGAATCACAGCGGCAGACTTAGTTTTTTAAATGGCTACACAGAGTGTCTGTCTTAAAACTAGCCAGTTAATTGGTTCTCCAGGCCTGAAGGAAGCTGTGCCTGCAGGAAACTGCAAAAATCCTTGCAGGTAAAAGCCTGAAGGAAGCTGTGCCTGCCAGAAGCTGTAAAAATCCTTGCAGGTAAAACATTACTTTTTTCAACCTCTGATAATCCCTAACAAGGGTGAGCATTTGGAGCATTTTGGAGGTGCAGTGGGAAAGGTGAAGAGCAGAAAGGACATGGGCAGGTCCTGACTCCAGGATGCTGAAGGGCACCCACGCTGCTCAGTTTTCCTTTGCTGTGGATCCTTCCCTTGGGAATACAGCTGCAGCTGTGCTGGAGACAACTGCTCCCCTTCAAACAGCCAGAATAATGGAATGCTGTGCTGCTCCACTCCAGGAGGATCAAACAAACTCTGCCCACCTGCACAGAGAAAGGCAGGACACCCCTCTGAGCCCCCTGCAGCTGCCAAGGGGTCGTTTTGTGTCTGTCAGAATTTACTTTGTACCCCAACACGAGCACATCAGATGGCACCACACCACCTGCCAGCTCCTGAGGGACGATATCCACTGGCCAGGGGGAGTCTGGTGTGAAAATGTGAAAATCCACCTCTTCCACCAGAGGTTCTCCTCAACAGCTGAATTCCCAGTGGCACATTAGTGAGTTTTTTCCTGGCAGGGTGGAACCAAACAGTCTGCTTCCGCTCTGCTTCCACTCTATTTCCACTCTGCTTCCACTCTGCTTCCTCTCTGTTTCCTCTCCGCTTCCACTCTGTTTCCTCTCTGTTTCCTCTCCGCTTCCACTCTGTTTCCTCTCTGTTTCCTCTCTGCTTCCACTCTGTTTCCATTCTGTTTCCTCTCTGTTTCTACTCTGTTTCCACTCTGTTTCCACTCTGGTTCCTCTCTGCTTCCTCTCTGCTTCCTCTCTGCTTTCACTCTGCTTTCACTCTGCTTCCACTCTGCTTCCACTCTCTTTCCACTCTCTTTCCACTCAGCCCTCGCTGCTGTGCTGGATTTTGTGTGCTCTGCTGGGCTGGTGGCGTGTCATGATCACAGGGATTATCCCTGTTTTCCGGTCAGAAACTGATCCACAGGAAAACAGCCGAGTGATGGGATGAACAGAAGGAATTATGAGAACTATATAATTTTTTCTGAGAGCTCTGGTGCCTTCTGGGAAGCATCACACAACCCCCAGCATGAAACATCCGCTCAGACACGGACAGCACAGCCACGGAGCAGAGTTGAGCAAGAAGCTTGACCAGAGCAATGATTATTGATTTCAAAACATCCCAGAGCTGTGTGGCCAACAACAATCTGGGCCAAAATGGGAGCAGTCAGAGCGAATCTGAGCGGGGCAGGCTTGCTGCTCCCACCACTGCTGGAGATCACTTTGTGCAGATACGCAACAGCTGCAACAAGTTTCGTGCAGGGACTTGCTTTTATATTGAATTGGAGTGTGGGCATGGGCTCCTACAGGGCAGGGAATGCTGGCTGAGAGGAACAGGGAGCCTTCTGCGTCTGGAATGAGAATTCCTGCTGAATTGGAGCTCCTGAAGGACAGGTGACCAGTTTTGGTGCAGCAGCTGGGGCTGGGGGCTGGCTCACGTCTTCATCTTACATGTTCAGGAATGGAAAAGGAGGTTGTTTGTGAGCTTTGTAGTGCTGCTGCTGCCTGGGTGAGGGTTGTCCTGAGGATAAGGATGCTGTGTTTTGCCAGAGCACAAATTAAGCTCTTGCTTTAACACTTGGCCTTTTTTTTGAAATCTCCACTTCCCAGCCAGCTCCAGCAGCTCATGGCTTCGTGGGCCTTTTCCAAACAACCTGTGCATGATAGCAAAGAAAAATAAACTTTTATTCACTGTGTGGTGATGCCTCACTTGCACCGGGAAACGCCAAAGTGGAACATGCTGAGAACTGGCCTCAGCTCGACAGAAACACCAAACCCTGCAAATCCCTGTGTGTGCATTCAAAGGGCGCAGGCACTGCCCCAAATTGCTCATTTTTGACACCAAAATGTTGGATTTTGATGGTGCAGCAAACTGCCAAGAAGGAGATTATGCCACAGAATAAACCCAAAGTGTCACTCCGAAAGTCACTGTGCTTTTATGAGATCTTTTTACATGATTTTTTTGCCTTGTTACTTCTAAGGCAGAAATCACCTGCCTGAGGAGTGTGCTCTGTCTCAGGGCCTGAGATCCAGCCACAGTGTTGGGTAAAATTCATGGTATTTGCAACTGTATTTGCTGATTTTATCTGTTCTTCTTTTCAGGTTACCCTGTATTTAACGAGAGGTCTTTTTTTTTTTCTGAGATGAAATTTCAGATTTACCTGAAACAAAGCAGCAAGTGCTTGTGAAATGGGTTCATTCCTCTGCATCGGAGCCGGGTTCAAGACTCAGAGGTTATTGAAACAGTTTTCACTCATTCAGCTTGGAGCATTCCCATAGGATTTTTAACCTTGAGCATGTCTCCTTTCATCAGCAGGGATTGCAGTAGTCTGCAATGACTTTTTCTCCTTTGGTGCAAAAGTTAAATATGAATTTATGGCGTGATTGCATTGAGATTTCAGAACTGTGCTGCAAAAAAATTGATGCTGCTGTGATCTTACCTGCCTGGAGATTACAGGCAAATAGCACTTGATAAATATCCCATGCCTTGGATGATATATTGAGCTCCAGAGTATTTTTATTAAGCTGCTCTGAAATTATTCTCAAAGGATGCAAACCTCGGCTTAGCTACAACTGTTACCCATGGTCTTTAAAGAACATTCTGCAACCTTTTTGCTAAACAATCTGCTCAGCTGTTACCACATTTTACCCAATATTCAAATGACACTTGTTCCTTTTCAACCCTTGCCAAGCTGAGGTTATTAAGAAAGAGATACAAATTAAAAGGATTAAAAATGCAACTCTAATTAAACACGTATGAGCAGTTAAAAGTCGGCTCTGCCCTGGTTATCTGCGCACACAGAAATATCACACACAACTTAAAACAGCCCAAGTCTCCATTAAGAGCTTGCTGAAGGCACCAGCAGTGTAATAACACACTTCGCCTTCTCTGCAGCTTCTTCTGGGAAGGTCTTGAAATATTAAAAAAAAATGAGAGGAGCCATTGCTCTGGCCACTTGCAAAGAAGGAGAAGCTGAGGGTGAGAGGGAGGAGAGGAGCACTCTCCTCTTGCATCCTCCATGAACTTGAACTACGTGACCTCGCCCATGGAGAAGAGCCCTGGCTGTCCCCAGCAGCTGCGGCAGTGCCACGGGCTGGGGGTGCCTCGCCTTTCCGAGCAGACCTGGGCTTTCTTTTCAGAAGAATGTGCAAAAAAAACCGTATCAGGCCACGCTGGCTCTCTATGACAAAAGGGAGTTGGTATCTCTTAAATAAGTATCCAAACAAGCCCTTGAAGACACATAATCACCCGAGAGCATCTGTGATCACAGCTCGGCGTTTTAAAGGATTAGGGGGGGATTAGGACGTTTGTAAATTCCTCACCAACTTTTTTGTAGAGGCAGGATGGAATATTTTTTAAAGAATTCACAGACTGTCTGTTAAAAGCCTTTATTCCCCTGATTTGTGCTGGGCGTGGACAGCTTTGGGATGTTTTAAAAGGTAGCATAACATGGATCATCGATCTGGGCTGCATATAAATCCTGCTTTGTATGATTCCTAGTAAGTTTTGAGGGCTTTCTGCTCCTCATGAAGAATGGGAAAACCTCCTTGCACTGGAGAATTACAGGTCCTTTCATTCTGCCACTGGTGCTGCTGGTTTCACACCCCCACCCAAGGGAATGATATCACCTGGGGGAAAAAAGTGGGGTTTGATCCCCAAGAAGTGTTCCAGAAAAGCCTCTCGTGTTCTGCTGCTTGTGGGCCCAACATGTCATGATTGGCTTGAGCATTCACAGGAAATAATCAGGGTTCACCAGACAGGATAACAGGACTTTCCTGCTTTTTCTGGGAATGGGAGAAGAAGCTGGACAGGGAAGGAGAGGAACACCCTGACTTGTGCCTGCATCCTGGTGAGATGAGCTGACATCCTTTGGGTACAGTGAGCATTAAATAGAGATGTTCAGAGCATCCCTTGGGCCAAAAGGAATAGGAAATACTGCATTAAAAAAAAATTCTGTTTGCTTGAACGGGTTAATTTTTCAATATTCTTTTTTGGCTGCTGTCATCTTGTCCCCAGAGCTGCTGAGGATGGAATTTCTGCCCAGCTCTACCTGTAGCTCCCAGGAAACTGCAGTAATCCTGTCTGCAGGTATGCCAAGGACAGGGCAGCAAAAACAGGCTGCAAACTGTGGGCTAAGCTTTCAGCTCATTTTTATTTTCAAAAAAACCCTCTGAATGTCCAAAGCTCTGCACCTGCCATTTCCTCTAGAATTTCACCACTTTTTCTTTAGCCAAAAGCCAATCTTGACCCTGAACTCTGCTTCTTGTGTGTGTGATCCTTCACCCCTGCTCATCTGGAGACAGCTGAGAGCCGTGACCCTGGAGGCCTTCAGGAACTGGGGGATATCTCTGGACACCTCCATGGGTGAGCAAAAGCTGCCTTTGACAGGTCTACCCCTTCTGAGTCACTTTTCTGACTTCTGTTATCTTTACTCTTTTGGCAAGGTACAACCACAAGGAACAGACAGATAGATAGATAAATAGATATAGATAGATATAGATAGATGATAGATAGATAGATAGATGATTGATAGATTGATAGATAGATAGATATAGATAGATGATAGATGATAGATGATTGATAGATAGATAGATGATAGATATAGATTAGATAGATAGATAGATAGATAGATAGATAGATAGATGATTGATAGATAATATATCCCTGGAAGTGTCCAAGACCAGGCTGGACAGGGCTTGGAGCAACCTGGGATAGTGGAAGGTGTCCCTGCCTGTGACAGGGGTGGAATGAGATGATCATTCGGATCCTTTCCAACCAAACCAGTCTGTGATTCCGTGATTTAGGGGAGGTTTCTCTCAGTGTCAGCCTCCTGGCCTTTGCTGTTGGCTGAGCTGGGCCCTCAGGTAAAAATCCAAGCAGCAGCATCCTTCCTGCCGGGAAGAGAGGGGGTCCCACCCCGTGTCTGACAGGTTCTTTGCTCCCTTCTGGCTCTCCTTTACTTGTATTTAGAGCAGTGTGGATTTTCCAGGTTCCGTGTGGGGAATTAGGGCACGGGGATGTTAATTTTTTGTCACTCCTCGTCCCTCAGACGTGGCCTGTGAGTTCTGGCCCAGGGCCAGGCTGAAGAGGTCCAGGAGCTCTGTGTCTCTCTAGCCAGAGGAGCTCCTCTGCAGAAACACAACCACGGGGTTTTGTGGGCTCAGCCCCGAGGAGAAGCAGTAATTCACAGCAGTTTAATTAACCTGTGAAGCTGCTGAGCTGAAATGCAGCCGCCTGGCAGGGAGAGCAGAGCCAGCACGGAGTGAAATGGGAGAAATGTCCCAATTTGAAACCAGAGGAGTAGGTGGAAATCTTCCCTTTAGAAGTGGGGAGGGATCAGCACACACAGGCCCAGCTTATTGCTAATTGCAGCTTCACCTTTTAGCTATATATTAAATTTAAAAAAAAAAAAAAAAAGCTAATCCTTGAATATTTAATGTCCTGTTTCTTCATGACCACGGAGATTAATTGGGAAATGGGAATAACTGGAAGAGAGGGGCAGAAACCAGAGCAGCACTGGGCAGCCTGAGCCAGGGCTGGGGCGCCTGCCCTCCCTCCTTTCTATTCAGGGCAATGGAGGAGCCCTTAAAAAAAGCGAGAGTTTTGCTCTTTTTGGTCTGCTGCTCTCCTCCTCCGTGCTTTAGTAATTCCTGGATGACTGATAGCCACCTTCCAGGTCAGGAGTCTCCAGTTAACAGCCAGGAAATGCCCTTCCCATTGGTCATTATTGCCTAATTAGCAACTTGCAATATTTCACAATCGAGGACAATGAGACCAGGTGCCATTTGCAGGGGTGGGGACACGAGGTGCCACTGGCAGCGTTTTCTTGGGAAAGCCGGGCAGGGAAATGCAGAGCTGGGGACGTGCCCAGGCCCAGCAGAGGTGCCTCCAGTCCCAGCCATGCCAGGAGGAAGGGGGTTTTTTTCCCAAATACAATGCCTAGGAATGGTCTCTCTTTCTCTGCCCGGCAAGGAAAGTGATGGGAGAGGGATTTTAATGTCCTGAGTGGCTGACCTGGAAAAGCAAAGCAGAAACTGCCCAGCAGGGAGGGAGGAGGCTCTGAAGGCTGGAGTTCCCTGCTGGTCCTTCTGGTCCCCATGGGAGTCCTCTGGAGGCCACTTTAACCCAGCAGAAAATTCACACAGCAGAAGCAATGCTTGGAGTGATCCAATAAGTGCCGGGAGCTGGGTCCTGCTGCTGAGAGAGCTCAGAAAAAGAAGGGAGAGAAGAAGTCCCCCAGTCCCTTTTTGGCACTGCTGAGCTGTGGGTGCTCCACAGAAGGGCAGCCTGAGGCCACGTGCAGTGCAGTGAATCCGGGCACTGCTGCCCCATCCAGCACCCCAGGAGTGCAGGGACACCTTGGTTTGTCCCTGCTGGGATGGGGACAGGGTGTGGCACCAGCACAGGGCTCTGCCCTGCTCCAGCACTCACCCCAGCACCACCCCAGCCAGCTCACCCCTTAAAAACCATCATAGCATTGAACCACTCTGCTTCCTGTGGGCATGGAATCGCTCACCTGGCCCCTGGATGCCTCCAGACTGGATTTGGCATCTCCTGGCAGCTCAGTCTGACACAGGGAGTCACTCTGGAGCAGCCAGTTCCGTGTCAGTGTAATTAAAGTGAGCTCCATCAGCGGGCCCTGGGTGTTTGGTGGGGCACAGAGGTCTCCCAGGGCCTGTGGGATGGATGCAGAGTGCACAGCTGCTCCTGGGGAAGCTGTCCTGCAGGCACCAGGGCAGAGAAGCCTGGCCCAAGAGCTCCTTTCCTGTCAGGGTCCTTGCAGGGAAGGGTCACAAGGTGTGGAAATGTTCTCCTATGCTAAATCACCAAATTAAAGGTGTCAAGCCAAACACAAATACACCTGAAATAGTATTTACTGCTATAAATGATGCAGAAAATGAACGTGGATGGAATTCTGCTGAAGCATTTTAAATGCACTTTGCTGGTTACAGTTGTTCACTGGAGATCCTTGGGCTGCAGCCAACGTCCCTGTTTACTTTGGAGAAGCAGAGTCCTTTTATTTGTACTAATCGTCCACCTGTGATAAGAGAAAAAAAATAATAGAGATAAAAATAACCTGTCACTGCAGCATTGCTGAGGGTGGGAAGAACAGAGCAAAGGAACTGAAGGTTCTCTGTTGGGAGTGAGCTTTGAAAGGGTCACAGATGATGATCAGAGAGGAACACAATTCCTGCTCCATTCATCACAGGGACACCCAAACCCTGGAAAAACCCCTGGGTACTCCTGGGCTGTGTTTGCTTTTTCTCAGACCAGTTTCCCAGCTAATGCTTTTGAGAGGCAGGTCTGAAATTAAGATTTCCATATTTATGCGCCTATTAACATAGATACATTAAAAAACTTAACGAGCTTATGTAACAAATTGCTGTGTGACATTGTAAACAACTCGGGAGAGGATCTGTACTTAGGGAGATAAGGGTGGCATTTGCAATGGCACCAGCTGGGGGAAAATTACAAGGAGCAGCAATTGCACAGTGCAGGGAGCCTGTCCTGAGACTGGAGCCTCAAGGTGCTGTCCTGGCAGCCAGGGGAGCCTGGCCACAACCCTCCTGCTCAGCTCCCACGGGGCCACAGCCTCCAAACAGGGATCTTCCATATCCCAGGGACAGGAGGGGGCTGTGCTGGCAGCCAGCATCACCTCTGTGCCATCGCAGCCACAGCCTCCAGAGAGGATTCTCCATATCCCAGGGATGGCAGGAGGCTGTGCTGGCAGCCAGCATCACCTCTGTGCCATCGCAGCCACAGCCTCCAGAGAGGATTCTCCATATCCCAGGGATGGCAGGAGGCTGTGCTGGCAGCCAGCATCACCTCTGTGCCATCGCAGCCACAGCCTCCAGAGAGGATTCTCCATATCCCAGGGATGGCAGGAGGCTGTGCTGGCAGCCAGCATCACCTCTGTGCCATCGCAGCCCTCCTTTGGGCAGGTCTGCAGGGAGCAAAGCTCTCTCTGTGCCTGCTCGGAGCTGCCTGGATGTACCAGCGGCTTTGGGAAGCCTCCAGCCACTGCTCCAGAGGGAATTGGTGTCCCAGGCACGGCAAGGGCTCCCGGAGCTCCCAGGTCACATCTGGCCAGCTCGGGGCAGGGGCAGGGCGAGCTGGAGGTTGATGTGCTTTACATGTCGCTGTTTCCTGCTTCCCCGCTCTAAACGAGGAATTGCCTCACCCCAAAACTTTCGGGGCAGGAAGATAGGGTGCTGCCTACGTGTGTGGAGTAGTGCAGAGCTGCTGAAGACGAGCAGAGCGGGGCAGATTTTCAGTCTGGGGCTGCTGAAGATGTGAATTCTCCCCCCTTGCTCGTGTGCAGACAGGATCCTCACCACAGACCATGGGCACAGCGCGATCTCCCCAGAACCTGAGGGAGGTTTTTAGGGAGGGAGGGCTCAGGATTTAAAAAGGAGAGTGCTCAGACCCTTCCCCTCCCCAGTTAGTGCAGTTTTATACAGACAATCAACAGCGTGGGGAAACCACTTCCAGTGGTTTCAGCGTCCCAGGAAACAACCGTGGTTTCGGTGTCCCAGAAAAGCACTGGGCAACAGCTGCAGCAGCAGAGGTGTGAACTCATCCTCCCTCCCATGCCCTGGGAAGCCTCCCCGTGACCACTCAGCCCCTCCGTTATGAAGCAGGGCCGTGTCTGGGCTCCAGAAGGCACCGCGGGCTCGCAGAGGTGGGGCTGGCTGTGCTGGAAGCAGCCACAGGCACAGGCGGCCGCTGCTGCCCTGGGCAGGGAACCCGGCCATTCCTGGGCACCGGGGGGCTCTGCAGGAGCCTCACACACGGCCCTTTTCCCCTGGCCATTGTGGTGGCTTTGTTGGTGTCCGGGACAGAGCAGGTGAGCCCTGTGCAGTGCCTGGGGAGCCGGGGACATCCCCGCCCGGTGCGCAGCTCGGGGCGGTTCGCGCTGCTGCTGCTCCCAACCCCAGCACAGCAGATTTACAGCCGGGCTGGAAGGAGCGAGGATCCCTCTGGCAGAAGCCTGCCGGGATAAGCTACGCTGACAGAAGAGCACTTTAGCTGCTGTGTTCTGTGTTTACACAAGGGCAGCGCTTTATCGCTCCGGCTCTGCTGGCAAAGCTCCCCTCGGGCTCTGCAGCCTGCCCGCACGGGCACGGCATCGGGGAAAAGCTGCCACCGAGGGGCCCTGGAGCTCGCAGCCTCTCGGGGCAGTGTGCCAGGCTCCCCCCGGGCCAGCAGTGCCCGAGAGCCCGGCCGGGGCTGCGTTCAGGTCACTCTGCAGCCACCCAGCCTCTGACACCCTGCCCCTAACCCAGCATTTGCATGGGCGCAGCCTGACCTGCTTCGAGCCGAGTCTGCCGCTGCATTTGCATCTCCTGAGCCGAGCTGGTTTTGTTTCGCTGCTGTGATTGTTTTCCATTCTAATGCAGCCCAGCACGAGGAAGTGGTGACCTCGTTCCTCCCCGCTCAGCATCAGGGCTGCCTCTCCAAGGCACCATCCAGTGGGACTCTCACCTGGAAGAGCTGCCTTCCCTGCCCTCCAAATTCCCCCTCGTTCCTCGACAGACCCTTGTCCCGCGGGACTCCAAAGCAAAACTTCCCCTGTCCCACAGAGAGGAGCAGCTCCTCACACCCCCCCAGGCTGCCCAGGGCTGCTGTCCAAGGCCATGCTGCCAGCCTTGTTATCCCAGCTCCCTGCTCTCCCAGGTCACCTAACTGTTCGGATTGGATCTGGGTCAGGCGTGGAACCACGGCTGCCTTTCTTCTGAGTCAATCAAAGCTCTGGGTTAGGCTCAGCTCTGGAATTTTTGTGAATTTTTTTGGGGGACAGGATGATGGAGCAGGTCAGGCTGCAATGGTGTGGGCAAAAGATATCTTACACAGCATAAAACTGCTGCAAGTTAATGTCAGCTTCATTCTCAGTACATTTGCGTTGGTAGAGAGAATTTACACTGACCTGGTGCTTTCCAGGGTTGGATTTTTGCAGGAGGAGGGAGAGAATTAAAGCTGCTTGCACTGTGTTGCCTGGTGGTGCCTGGACTGTGGCTCCTAAATCCCAGGAAGGCCAGAAATGAAGATGCCTGAAATGCTGCCCGAGTTCACATTTGAAGGGAAGCACCCTGAATCCTATTGCCTCTGTTTTGCTGCTGAAGAGCGAAGAATGTGGGTTTCCAATAGAAGAAAAATCATCCCAAGACACCCCAAGTCTGTGTCCCACCTGCATGAAATTACCTGAATGTGGATAAGAGGCTTCAAAGTAGTGTGAATTCCTTCACTCCAGAGTATCTCCTCTGTGCCTCTGCAGCAGCAGCACTGCAGGAAATTTCGCAAATAATTTTGCACGGAAAAAACCAAATATGTTAAAAAACCACTCAGCCCCTGCCTGTGTTTGCTAGAGTGACCAAAGTCAAGTCCTTGAGAGAGCTTTTCCTCCATTTGTGATACAGTTCAGATTTTGTCCAGCTGAGTTTGATGGAGAACTCCAGGAAAACCTGGCTACTTAGAGGGATTAGGAGTTTTCAAGAAATTGGACCATGGAAGTAAGAGAGTAACTGAATATGTTTTCTTTACTTATTGAAATTGCCCACAGGGAAAATCCTCAGCTTCAACTCACATGACCCAGTGTCCTGACATCAAGGTCAGTTTACTGATTTCATCACCCCTGAAGAGTGAAAGGTAACTAGAAATAAGGCAAGTGACTGCTTTGTAAATTCATTCCCTCCTGCACAGGTACTGTCTGCACCTCTGCTTTTCATTGTGCCCAAAGTCATCTTGGAAGGTGTTTAGAAAATTTTCCTCTCAGGATTTTAAACTTGGCATGTCTGTGTGGACCTATGGATGTACATGGAGAAGTGAGTATTTTAAAAAAGGTACTTTACACACTTGATTGATGCCTTGACAGTGCTCAGGCTGCAGGACCCCTCAAAGTCAGGGATGGAAAAGACCCTTTGTACCTGGTGTCCATCTCTGTCCACAGAGGAACCTTCCCCAAACATCACCATCGTGCCCCAGCAGTTGTTTGCATGAAACATCATCACAAACCTTTATTTTTTATAACATGAATTTTGTCTATTGGGCCAAGAGCCTATTTATCTTTTTTACTTTCAGAAAAGAGCCTAACTAAATATATGAATCCTGATTTCACTTTTAGCATTATGGTGTTCTGACTGTTTGGGGGTTTTTGATCCTCTTTTATTTTGAGCCTGTTCCCTGCAAGAGGGAGCTGGGTTTGGTTACACACAGTCCAGCAGTGACAGCCTTTGGAGCAACACTGGCTAACAGCTCCTGATGGACATAAAAAGGAGGGAATTTAAAAAATCAGAGCATCTCTCCAGAATGCAACGATTATTCCACTGCAGGCAAAACGTCAGAGCTGTGAGGAGGCACCTCAGGGTCACTGGGCAGAGATGAGAATCAAGAACCACAGCTCCCACTCCCCTCTTGGTCCCACTGGATTGGAATCCATCTCTGGCCACTGCTGGGATTGTTAGCCTTGTTTTAATACCAAGGTAAATGCAGCTGCTGTTGTATTTGTGGCCATCCCATGCCTCAAGGACAAGGACAGGCTGGGAACCTGGATGTTCCTGTGCCCTGTCTCATGCTGTGGCTGCAGGCAGGTTCGTGTGAGCTCTCTCTCTCCCAGGTATCCATCTCCTGCCACAAACCACCCAGCCTGACAGAACCTCTCATGTACAAAAGGCAGAGAAACTGCTCTGCAGGAGCCCCAGGCAGCTGCACATCACTGCTGAACCTCTGCCACATGCCATGGAGCATCTCAGCCAGGGCCCAAAAACGCCTGGTGCCAAAGCCTGTCACTTCTGCCCAGGAATTGCTAAACATCCTCTGTGCTGCAGGCTCACGGCACGCCACGGCCAGGGGACTCTGCTCCTCCAGCTCCAGAGGGAAGGAGCAGGGAGAAAACATAGCTGGGATCGCGTTTATTAAGCAAATTAATAGGCTGGGGGAAACGAAGAGAGTGTGGGCACTTCCTTCTGGCTTCCTGCAGAGGTGAGGGCTGGAGCTGAGGCCGGGATTCAGTTCCTGTCAGTGCAGCCCTGCTCCCCTCCCCACCACCTCCACTTTCGGGGGGACCAGCACACCCACAGCCCTGCTGGGCAGGTGCTGACTGCACCCCTAACCCCGGTGTAGAACCTCAGAACGGCTTGGGTTGGGAGGGACCTTAAGGATTATCCCGGTCCAACCCCCTGCCCTGGGCGGGGACAGCTCCCGCTAGCCCAGCTTGCTCCAAGCCCCATCCTGGTCGGCCTTGGGCACTCGTAATACCGGGACAGGTGCCCGGAGCCCCCCGGCGCTGCCAACCCGGGGCTGCGGGAGCCTCGGGGGAGCTGGCGCTGCCCGGGGCTCTGCGGCTGAGCCAGCGGCTCCCGAGCGGCCGCTGCCCTGCCGGGGGGACAGCACGGAGGGCGAGGAAAGGCTCCCGTCAGGCAGGGATTCCAGGGATGCTGCCGGTGCCGCCAGCCGCGGGGAACACGCACAGACACACGCCGCCCTCCGCGTCCCCCGGGGCGCCCAAAAGGGAGGAGAAACGGCGCAACAGCGCGGAAAAAAAAGGCTTAAAATGTGCCGGCTCTGCCGCGGCCGCCGGGACCCGTCCGGCAGCGGGGAACGGCCGGGCACGGCCGCGTCTCGCTGCCTTCCCGAGGAGGGGGCGGCCGGGTTTGGGGAGGGGGACGACAGGGACAGGGGGATGTGGTGGGGATGCCCAGGTGTCCGCGCTCGGCCGCGGGGGCGGCTGCGCATGGCTCTGCTGCGGAGCATCGCCTGGCGCGGACGCACCGCGGCACTGCTCCCGGGGAGCCCCTGAGCCCCCCGGGGACCCCCTGAGCCCCCCGGGAACCGGCCCGGCCCCGCGGCTCTGCCCCCCGGCTCTGGGCTGCGTGCGGGGGTCCTGCCCCTCCTGCGGGACGGGATGGGGGGCACACCCCGCTTTCCGCCCCTCCCCGCGGCCGCGCTGTGGAAGTTCCGCGGAGTCTCCCGCGGCCGCGGGGCAGCAGCTGCTTTTGTCGAGCTCTGCAGGAGCCCGGGCGACAATCCGGACAGGTTGCTGCAGCCTCATTAACAATCCAGATATGTGTGTGTTTAAATAATTTTTAGAGGAAGAGGGATGTAACTAATTAGCATCCCCACGCTCTCTTTTAATTGCTGCCAAATAGGAAAACTACTGCGTGTGACAGAGGCGCAGCAGTGGGCTCTGGCTCCCCTCCCGAAGCGTGTTCACGCCTGGGGGTGTTCCGTGATCCCCACGGGAAACTGCAGCCTCGTCAAAAAGGGAGCTAAGCCCCCAGGAAGCGAGGCACCTCTTCTGCTTGGAATCAGGGGGTATCCCCGAAACAAGAGCGCCAATTTTAAAATGTTTATTTATTATTATTTTTTTAATAAGTAAATGAAAGCCGCCACCTGTCAGGAGCCACCTCCCTCCCTGGCTGCTGCTCGTACCTTGCACAGCTCTGCCCCGGCTCTCGAAGGCGTGTGCAGGGAGGTTCGCTGTGGCTGCAGAGCCCCGGCTGCCTGCGCGTTATTCCCGGTGCCCGGGACTTTCCTGGAGCCCGAGCGATTCTCCGGGCGCGGAGCTCCGCGGGGACCCCCGGCCCGCCCGCTGTGAGCGGAGCGCGGAGGGCTGCGGAAAGCCACGCTGCGGAGAGGGAGCGGCTCCAAAGGCGTTATCCCCTCCCTGAGCCCTCAGAGGGGACCGGCCCAGCGGAGCTGCCCGTGTGCCCGGCCGCACCGAAGCAGCCAGGGCCGCATCCATCACCTGCCAGGCCGGGCAGCCGGCGGAGGGGACGGGCAGTGCCCGCCCCTGCCCTGCCTTCCCTTCGCTCCCTGCATTCCCTTCTCTTCTCTTCCCTCGCCTCGTGCTCCCCGCGGAGCCCGGACCCCGCGCCGGTCCCTGGCAGCGAGCACAAAGCGAGGAGCAAGTGGATATTCGGGAAAGTTTGTCTCAAACTTTGTCGTGTTCAGCCTCGTCTCTGCTCTCCTGGCTTGCTATTTAGGAAGCCAAGTGCTTTTTTCGGTCGCCTTGTTTAGGTAATTTCTTCTCCACCCCTCATCTTCTTCCACGCTTCTATTTATATATATTATTCCTAGATACACAATAAATAATAGCGCGAATTCATCTTCGTGATTTTGGCTACCAAAACGGAGGTGTTGAGGCTCTGACAGTTCCAAAGAATGATAAAACCGTGTTGGTTTCTCAGTGTGACATTTCTGAGCAGAAAGAAAATCTGGCTTCTGAGGTTATAGTAAAAATAACCAACGTTATTACAATTCTCCTTTGGAAGGAAGAAGAGCTGATCCCAAACCAGGGAAGCTCGACGGCTCCCTTCCTCGTTTCTTTCTAAATCTATCTTGTCCCTTTAATACAAATGAACTTTAAGCTCCCCCTGTATTTTATTATTTAGATTCCTAGTCTTAATGACGCCAGGAGCAGCACAAGCACACTCGCTAATAATCGTCGCGAACTGCATTTCAAAGAAACATCCCTGGAAGAAAAACACCGTAGTTAAAAAAAAAAAAATAAAATAGGGACTCCACCAAAAATGATAATGTGGAGTCGCTGATGATGATGGGCTTAATGCAACAGCTGCAAATCAGCACCTGCGTGGTAGATAAGGCAGATAACACCTCCAACAGTTACTTCAGCACCCCCCGTCCTCCTCGGGTTTATTTTTAGATCATTCATTTACTTGGATGGAGGAGTTTATGGTGTTTGGATTTTTTTTTTTAAATTTAATTAGTGTTCTTATTATTTTTCTTCCCTGATATTTAGTAGGGGAAAAAATGAGTGAAGCGTGAATTGGTTTAATCTGGAGACGTGGGTCTGTCTCGGGCCTTTAATAGCAGCTCTCAGGCTGCTCGTCCCGGGCACTGATAGCCAAGATCTCCGCAGCCAGCACTGTCCAGGGTCAGCTTTTGTCTCTGCCACAATAAACAAACACTTGCTCCTCTCATGGAAATGAGCAGCGATCCGGATGCACCTTAAAACACTGGGAGAAGTCGTTGCTTTTGAAAACGATGTTCATTTTGTCTGACACACATAACTGCATAGATCAAATGCCTGCGGAAAGGTGGCAATTTGGCAGGGAAGTATTTTCTAAGCTTAGATGAAAGTGTGCTCACGGCGTCCGAAAATGTCTGTCTCACCTCCCACCTACTTCCCCAGCCCCGAATTTGCACGAAAAGATTAGACAGGCGGGATTTTCGTTAAAAAAAAAAAAAAATGTACAAAATTAAAATAAAAAGAAAGCGATGCGAGGAACCAGTCGCACGATTCACAGAGACCCGCATCAGGGACGCTGAATCAGGGCTGCTTTACCTACCGGGGCTTCGACACCACTGCAATAATCTTGTCGGATCATTAAGTAAATTATACCTTAAACATCGGTAGCTTACAAGTTGTAATCAGTAATTCAAACTCTTGACAATTATGCAAATGAAGACCCGGCTGCGCTCGGACTTTCTCGCTTTTGCTACGAGGACTTTTTTTCTTCCCCGAGTTTATTTCGCCCCAAAATAAAAATTTTGCGGGGGCGGGGGCAGCGCAGCGAGGGGTTCGACAAAGTCCTTCCAGGCGTGGGGGAGCGGGGAACCCCCGGCGCTGCTCCCGCACCCCCCAAAAAGAGCGCAGCACCTGGGGGAAGCCTGGCTGCGGCGGGGGGGATGCCCACGCGTGACCCCTTCCCCGCGGGGCAGCACCGAGGGGGGTGGTCAGGCTCCGCGCTGCCCGCCCACCCTCCGCGGGCGCGGAAGGAGTGGCTTGGGGCTGCGCGCTCCCTCCTGAGTGGCTGGCGGCCGCGGCGCCCGAGCCATCCCTGGGGAGGAGTTAGGATAATCCTATTGCCATTAAGGGCGTCTGGGCAGGGGAGAAAAAAACCCGAGTGACCACAAGCGCGGAGGGTTAGTCCGTCAGCTGCCTTCATGCCTGCCAACTGAGCTCCGTCCGGGGGGCCGCTGCTCTTGCCCAGCGCCGGCGTGGATTTACCGCCCGTGGCGGGGGGCCGAGTGTTCTGCTCGCGGCACGGCGCACCTGGTCCGGACGCTGGACGCCATGTTGTGGAAACTAGCAGATAATGTCAAGTACGAAGAGGACTGCGAGGTGAGAGGCTGCGGGGAGGGGGTCTCCGCTGGGGAACGCGGGGTCCTGCGCGGGGTTCCGCCGCCCCCGGGCCGCGCTGCGCGCCCCGCTCGCTGCCGCCGCCTCCCCTCCGGGAGCGGCGGCTGTCCCTGCCCCGAGACCCCCGCTTTGCTTTTTTTTCCTTTTGATTTTGGGGGTGCGAATTTTTTTTTTTTTTTAATACATGTATATAGATATATATATATTTTTTTAATCGAGTCTTTTGAACTCTCCAATTAAATGGGCCCCAGCTGGGAGAACCGAGCTCGCATCCCGCATGGAGCAGCGCCGTGCGGGAGCGGCGGACCCCGGAGCCGCGGGCCTGTCGGAGCGCAGCTCACCGGGGAAGGGATGCAGAGGGAGCGGCAGGTAGCAGCTGCGNCGGCAGGTAGCAGCTGCGGCGGGGAGAGCCGGCCAGGGAGAACCCTTCCTGCCCACGTTTTTCCTCGCCGGGACAGGCTCCCACCCTCCGCGGGGCGCTGCCGGGTTTTGATCTCTCCGAACTCGGCTGTGTCCCCCGTGCCCCCCCGGCTCCGCTGGTCCGCCTGCTCGGCTCCTACAGATTAGCCGCAGTCCCCGCTTCACGCTCCATTGGGACCCCATTCACCTCTTATTAACTAGCCCTGTTATTTTAATGACCGTGAAGCCAGAAGCTGCTAAATCCCTGGATCAGCTCAATGTAGACATTTCAGCTTTGACTGCTGAGGCTGGAAATCGGGGGAGAACCAGCGATGGCACGACTGGAGGCAGCACCGCCGTCCCTCCCCGTCGGGCAGAGCCGGGAGCCCCGGCCCGGGCGCCCATCGGGGGTGGGAGGGAAAGGGGGTCCGGGCGTCCTCCATCCCTCCAAGGCCCCCCCCCCCGGCCCCCGCGTCTCCTCCCCAGCCGGGACAGCGCGGCGGAAACGCGGCTGCGTCTCTGATTTGAATTTTTCTGATTATAATGATTCTTCTGCTGACTCGCACGAGCGGGGAGGAGGGTTGGTCTGGTGTAGTTACGATGAGGAGAGCAGCGAGAACTGGTTTGTAACCTCTTCCCTGCGAGCGGGGCTGGTTTCTTCCGCGAAGCGCCTTAAAAACACCAAACTCCCTGAGCAGGAGCAGGGCGCTTTCGCTCTTCTCTCTCCTTCCCCAGTGCCACCGAGCGTCCCCCGACCCCTCTGACGTGCACCCCGTTGTTCCCCACCCCCGTGTGCTTTCCAGGACCGGCACGATGGCAGCAGCAACGGGAACCCGCGGCTGCCGCACCTCTCCGCCGTCAGCCAGCACCTGTACAGCCCGGCCCCGCCGCTCTCGCACTCGGGCGCCTCCGACTTCCAGCCCCCCTACTTTCCTCCCCCGTACCAGCCGCTGCCTTACTCCCAATCCAGCGACCCCTACTCGCACCTCGGGGACCCCTTCTCCATCAACCCCCTGCACCAGCCGCCGCCGCCGCCGCCCAGCCAGCAGCAGAGCGCCTGGCCCAACCGGCAGAGCCAGGAGCCGGCGGGCCTGGCCCCGCACGGCCGCCCCGGGCTGGTGCCGCACCTCTCGGCGCTGGAGAGCGGCTCTGCCGCCAGCCGCCGGGAGACTTTCCGGCGCTCCGAGCTGCTGCTGCCCCACGGGCACGGGCTGGACGCCTCGGCGCTGGCCGATAACCTGGGCCTGCACGACATGGCTCACCAGATGGAGGAGGTGCAGGTAAGGAGCACCCGGACCCCCCTCGGCGAGGCGGGACAGGCCCTGTCTCATTCTGTGCATCCCATCCCCGTCCCTGCAGAGAAATCCTCATTTTCTCCCCTCAGGATGCGGGCGCGCTGGGAGGGGGGGGTGGGTTTCCCAAAAGCCCCCGGCTTTTTCCCTCTCGGCTCTTCCAGGTGCGAAACTTTCTCCCCCTTTCTCTTTCCAGAATGTGGAAGATCAACACTTACTAATGCATGACCAGACAGTCATTAGAAAAGGTCAGTAAGGTGGCACCGCAGTTTTACTTTCCCTTGTCAACAGTTAAAAGTTTAATGACGCACCGGTGAAGTGACGCCCTATTATTTTTATAAAGACCCATCCTTTGGGATCGGGAGGGCGGAGGAGTTTTTATTTCACTCTCTGTCGCTGGATTTCTCTAACGCTGTCCTAGAGAAGGTGGCGGCCGGGGACAAACTGCCCTGGGGTGTGAGTCTCCTGTGGGGACACGACTGTCCCCCCTCGTGTGCTCTTGTGTTGTGGCCTCAACCGAAATCAGGACCTTGAACCGATTTTAATCTTTCCTGAAATACGTGTGTGTGTAAAGTGACACGGGGCTTTTCTTTTGTTTGTTTGTTTGGGGTTTTTTGTTGCTGCTAGCGCTCCAAGACAGTTTTTTTTCTTCTTTTTTTTTTTTTTTTCCCAACTTTTTTTTTTTAACTTCTTTACGAGACTTGAGAAAGGATTGAGTCCGCTGGCAGAAGACTGTTTGGCTTTATCTTAATCGAAATTGGTTTGTAGCTGAGGTTTTGAGGAAGGAGGAAGACGTATTGACTCAATTTACAGTAATTTAGGTTTTTTTTCTTGCTTTTGTTTTTAAACAAATTTGTATTTAAAAAAAAAAAAAAATCAGGAGTTTCCTCTGAAGACTTCAAACAAATACCTAACTGAGGAAAAGCAGAAGTGTGTGTCAGAGCGCTGATTGCTGCCTTTAGCTCATGGGAGAATAATTTCGCTGTCAGATGCACCACTGACAAATCTTCCCCCTCCGGGAGCGGGGCCGAGCTCGGCTCTTTAACCCTTTCCCCAGCAGCACACTGGGTGAACTGGGCGGATTCGCGAGGCGATGGAAAAGCTGGATCTGTGGTTTGCTCCTTCCCAAGCCTTTGTTGTCCCTCCTCACCCGAAGGCTGAAGCTGCTAACGAGCAGCAGCTCCGCTCCTCACTTTCGGTTCTCCCCTGGGCCGCGTCCCTCTCTGTTGTGCTGCCTGGTAGGAATTTGTTGGGATTAAATTCCAAAGGCGGTTTCTTAAATCTGCGTGTGCGAGGTGGAAGATGAAGCCCAGCAGGAGCTGGGAGGTTTCTCCTGCCCCGGCTTGGGAAGAGTTTTGGCAGTAGCTGGAGGATGCTAATTCGGAGTCTGTAGTAGGGAGTTTTTGTGAGCACCTTGTAGCCGGCTGCTCCGTAGGTGTGGGGTTTGTGTGCCTTGAAAAGCATTCTTGGTTGTGTTCGGCAGCTCCCTGCAATCCAGCGGCAAAATCCAGGCGTAATTTTGGGGACGTTTTGGTCCCCGTGCTGCAGATGGATGCTGGGAACAGGGGCCAGTGGCAATGAGCGTTTACGACCAAACAAAACCCACTCTCCCGGGTTGCTTTGATAGAAAGAAAACTCAACTTGCCGCTTCCTATTTATTATTTCCCCTCTTACAAAATACCTGCTTTCCCTCCTCCTCCTCCCGCAGGTCCCATCTCCCTAACGAAAAACAGCGCTCTGAGCCTGCCCTGCCAGAAGGATGGATTAATTGGGGTGGTGATCAACCCCAACGAGGTGTTCTGCTCCGTGCCGGGCCGGCTCTCCCTGCTCAGCTCCACGTCCAAGTACAAAGTGACGGTGGCAGAGGTGCAGAGGCGGCTCTCGCCCCCGGAGTGCCTCAATGCCTCCCTGCTAGGAGGAGTCCTGAGAAGGTAGGATGGATGGCAGGATGGATGCCCTCCCCTCCCAGCCCCCCCTCTCCGTGCCTGGTGCTTGTGGGGTTTTTTTCCCTCTTTTGCTGTGTGTGAGCAGCCACATCAGCACAACCACGGAGCCTTATTTAGCGAGCTCCTGGTTTTTGAGAAGCTCAACGACACTGAATCCTAATAGGCTTTGGAAATAAAACTTCTTTGCACTTTTGCTGCCTCTGGAGAAGTGCTATTAACAGCTCTGACAGCAATTCTCATTCACTGTTTAGAGCTGGGGTTTTGTCTCCGGAGCAGCACATGGAGCTGTTGCTGATTCCCAAGACCTTGTGGAATGATTTTTTTTTTTTTTTTTAAATTAAATTTCGTGGTCCTGATTAATCATTACAAGGACATTTTCTACATCCTTTTTTGCATACACTTAATTTGGCTTGCGATCATTCTACTGCCGTTGGTTTCAGTGGTGCAGTTGATTTTGACCTGCTGTGTTTCATCCTGGCTGGTTTGAAGTAAAGCATTTACAAAGTAGGTCACTTGCAAAGAGCCTGGTTTTTATCTTCTCCCCATCCCAGTAGAACCCTATTGAATGTCAGTAACTGGAATTTTTCATCTTAAAAAGAAGGTAAATAAGGCCGTTTTTTTTCCTCTTTAATTACAGAGCCAAATCTAAAAATGGTGGCAGATCATTAAGGGAAAAACTGGATAAAATTGGCTTGAATCTTCCTGCTGGCAGAAGGAAAGCTGCAAATGTGACACTATTGACATCTTTGGTGGAAGGTCAGTCTCGAGTGTGTCTTAAAAACAAACTTTTTCCCCTGATGCACAGTTTTATTCTCCAGACAAAGCATGGAAATGTTACAAAGTCCCTGAAAATAATATGGGGCGCTTTGGTTTGGTTTTTTGTTTGGGATGCAGAATTCCTCCGTGCCAGGATGTCCCAAAGGCACCTTTGTGTCCCCTCTGCTTCTTGAGGGTTGTTTTGGGTTTCACAAGGGCGAGGCAGGGGAGGGAAAAAGGGTGAAACTCCTCACATCAGTGGCTTTGGTTCCTTGTTTGGGGAACTCGGGGAGTCTGGCACAGCTGACTGCAGTCCTGCCCTACCTCCGCGGTGTCCTCAGAAGCTTTGCTAATAAACAAGCTTATAAAGTGAGATTTATAGCTTTTGACTTCCTGATGGGAAACTGGAGCCCCTTTAATCTGTGCCCTGTTCTGTGGACCCTCTGTCAGTGAGGCTGACCTGCAGGCTCTGTGTATATATGTGTGTGTGTGGTTTACATTTGCTGTTCCTGTTTCAAGGAGCTCCTGGTAGTGGCACAATTTAATAGGAATAGAAGCAGCAACAGAAATGAAGAGAGTGAAAAGTGATCTAACAATACCTTCCTGCTGTTTATAATGCACCAACTTCCATTTAAAACTTTCCTCGGAAGTTTCAGAGAGCTGATGTGTGTGCACAGGCACATTGCACTGAGCATGCCAAGCTTTTTTATTTTAAGCCTGATCAAGTTGTTTTGATGAGAAATAAGTGACCTGGTTATACACCTTGCAATTTGGTTTTCTGTCTGGAAATTTTTATGAAACAATATTTCAGAAGTTCACTAAACTGAAAACTTATATAAGTGGAATTAGTTGGCAGATATTTTTAAGTATTGGTGGACAACTTGATCTTGACTGAATTGTGTTCTTTGCTGTGCAGTTATTCTGAACAGAGACAGGAATTTTCTTTCTAATGTAAAAGAAAGAGAATTCTTTTTTGTAGCAGTCACCATGCAACTTTCATTTTTCTTGACGCAAACTGACAAATAAACACTGATCCATCAATTAGAAAGTGGCAATGAGTGATAGAATGGTGTCCTTTTCTAAAACACAAATACACTTCAAAAATCCACAGCATTTTTTCCTTCATGTCCCTGATTTCCTTATCATAAATGGTATTGTACAATTTATCAAGCCCTGCCTTTCACCCATCCAGGTGAAGCTGTGCATCTTGCTCGTGACTTTGGCTACGTGTGTGAGACAGAATTTCCTTCCAAAGCAGTGGCTGAATATTTAACCAGACCACACATGGGCCGCAACGAAATGGCAAACAGGAAGAACATGCTTCTCGCTGCAAAGTAAGTTTTCAGCTTGGTTTTCATTTATTCTCTCCTTTTGGAACGTGTTTTTGTCTGGCTGTGACTGTCTGGGACTGGGGGATAGTCTGGTAGATTTTTGTGTGTAATTTTAATTGGGAAGATGAAGCAATTCTTTTTATTTGGTTTTGGTTTGAATTCAGCTGTGGCAGCAGTTTTGTTTTAGTCTGAACCAATAATAAGGGTAACAAACCTGGAGGTAACTAAAGCAGTTTGGGCCAGTTCTGTTCAACTGCAGGAAAAACTTGAGGAAAAGCCCAACACCAGGACAACTCTGAGGAAAAGGTGTCCCTAGGTGTGACAGAGCAGCTGTGGCCTGGGAATGTGAGCAGTGTCAGGACTGGAGCAGGGGAAGCTCAGCCCCTGTGTCCTCCCAGCTTTCCCTTGGGACTCAGGGAGCCAGGAGCTGCTGGAGAGTCCCTTTTTCCACGGCTGAAGATTTTTATAATTCCCTGGAAGCATCCTTTGGTAGGCGTGGAAAGTCCCTGTGCTGAAACAAATCCCTGTTACAAACCTTGGTGAAGGGGAAGGAGAGAAGGTTTGTTCTGGCTGCTCTGCAGCCACTTTGTGCCTGTGAATAAAGCCCGTCCTGGGAGGAAGCACCTGAGGTAAATTTATCTAAAACTGGTGTTTGGAGTGCTCCCTGCCCGCTTTCCCCTGCTGAGTTCCCCTCCCAGGCTCAGGTTTAATAGAACTTCAGTTCATGGTTTGTTTTCTGAGATGTTTTTTGGTCGGGGGTCGATGTAATTCCCTGCTTTTGACGGCACCCTCGCTGTGCAGAGGAGCTGAGGAAAACCTGCCTGAGCTGCTGAGGAAGTTGCCCTGACTTTGTGCTTACATCAGGCACGCAAAACACACTCCTGGTGTTGGATTCATCCAGCCCTCCTTTAAAAGAGATCTTTTACAAGAATAGATCTCTTAAAAATTTAGAAATCCAGAAATCTAGCCTCCCTTGCCCATAGTTTGAATGTTATGCTATTTTTTTCCTGAGCACTCTTCCTCTTCCTGAGTACTTTCCTTATTGGCATTGTTACTGGCACTAATAATAATCCTCTGGAAGAGGTTTGTGCTTGAGAAATTCTGATAAAGTGATGATTCTGTTAAGATTGCTCAGCTCCTGTGAAATCCCTTCAAGGGGACAGATTTACAAGCAGCAAACAACATATGCTGGAGCATTATTAAGCACTCGTGTTTTGCCAGGCATATGTGTTAGTGTTTGCAGGATCAGGGCCTCGGCCTCCCTACATATCCATGGAACATAACACAACTAAATTAAATCTCCTCAGCTGCTCCAGCCTTTCTAAACCACTCAGCTGCAGCTGGGAAAGTTCTCAGAGAAACCAGCACTGAATTCCCACTCCCCACTTCAAATCTGGAGCAAATGATGCAGAGCCAGGCAGGCACCAGAGGTGCAGGGATTGTTTTGCAGAGTGTTTTTGTGATGGGGATGCAACAGAAGGTTTGTCAGGAAGTGGTGTTAATAAACAGAAATCTAGAAATCTAAACTCCCTCGCCTATAGTTTGAACGTGATGCTCATTTTATTTTTTTGCCTTAATTTTTAGCCACTGAATTTCTCCTAACTAGCACAGAACTGCCAAGTATTTGATGCAGATTTCTTTGTTATTTTCGTTTATTTTCGTGGTGTAAAGCGTGAGCCCTTTGTGTGTTGCAGGCAGATCTGTAAGGAATTCACAGACCTCCTCACTCAGGACAGAACTCCCCTTGGAAACACGAGACCCAGCCCCATTTTGGACCCTGGCATCCAGGGCTGTTTGACTCATTTCAGCCTGATCACACATGGCTTTGGGAGTGCTGCCATCTGCGCTGCCATGACATCCGTCCAGAACTACCTAAATGAAGCGTTAAAAATAGCAGACAAATCCTACATGAACGCTGGAGACCAGAGCCCTGCAGAGACCAACAAATCCATTGACAAAATGGACAAGCACAGGAAGTGAAAGGAAAACCAGACTTTACCCTTCCTCCTACACACAGACTGAGATCTTCTTGCCAGGGGGGACATAGAGATTTGGGTGGTTTTTTTCTTTTTTTTCCTTTTTTTTCTTTTTTTTCCTTTTTTTTATTTTTTTTCCTTTTTTTTCTTTTTTTTCCTTTTTTTCTTTTTTTCTTTTTTTT
>WEKY01030316.1:27442-84584 GCA_013390045.1 Picathartes gymnocephalus
CAGAGAGATTTATTTAGATTCCTTTTCCACATCTCACTATCTCGTGGGTGACCAGCCCCACGTGTGGTTTTTAAGAGACAGATTTTAGATGGAAGCCTGTTTTGCTCTCTGATACAATTTCAGGGGTTCATTCTCTCGAAACGCAACAGTAACAATAAAGCAGTATTAAACGATGGTACAGAGATTTATGTACATTAAATTTTTTTTATAAACACCTGATAATAGTAAGATTATTTTGTGGGAGTTTTTTTTCTTTTTTTCTTTTTCCTTTTTGTTTTGGTTTTTTTTTTGGTTTTTTTTGGTTTTTTTGGTTTTGTTTTTCTCCTGTTTTGTTGGGGTTTTTTTCCCCTTTATTTTCACATTACCATAGGAGAATACTAAAATCCTGCTAGGTTTCAGATGGCATTTGACATGCCTATTTTTTACAGAAGTATTCAGGCTTTTAAAAACTGCAGCAATGTTGGCTGCAGTTTATATTATCTTGGTATTTTTTTAACGAGGACTAGTTCAAAATGAAAATACTTTTAGAAAATTCACTTTCTGTGTCTAAGGATATTGCAGCTTTATTCATATATTTATATTGTCTTGTTTTTAAATTTGGGGGGGGGAAACTTGAAAGAATAGGCACATAACTTTTTTTTTTTTTTTTAAATTTTGTTTTTTAGTTGCCTACTAAGGCCAAAAAATACTTCCAGGGAGGCTTTATGTGTATTAAGGGAAGCAGTGTGTTGAATGTAAATATTTATTTATGTGTAATTTAATCGGATTTGTAAATAATGGTGAACTTTTTAATACTTTTTTTTTTATAAATGGGTTTCAAATTTTAATTTTGGTAAGTATTTCAAAGGTAATGGGTAAGCTAAACATATCTTTAGGTTTATGCACAGGTATGTTATACAGGGTATTTAAGACTTTTTTTTTTTTTTAATCTCAATCCTTGCCACTGAAGATTAGATTTAATCTGAGGTGTTTGTTCACAAAGCAATAATTTTGTGCATCATTCACCTGATAACTGAGTAGACATGCAAAGAAAACGAGTGTGTGAGTTAGTGTGTATGTGAATAATGGAGGTTCTGAGCTATCTTCACATATTTGTAAATGTTCCCACTATAATTCTGATGTATATGATAACCATATAATAAAAGTATTCTGGCTAGAAGCATGGAATGTTTCGTTAAGTGAGAGCAGCTCTGTTTTCTTTCTCTGCTGGGGAATTTGGGGCGAGTAGCACTAGAGAGGACATTATGTATTGAGTCATAATTGCAGCACTTTGTTCGGATTAACAGAACAGAAACATGGAGCTGTTTGCCAGTAAAACTAATGGTTTCAATTAAACACGTTATGTATCTCCAAGAATCTTTTATTTTTTTTCCCCCCCCTTTCCCAAAGATGTCATGATCTTGCCCTTCTGCAGCTCCAGCACAAACTGTGAGGCTGCCTCTCAATAAAAACCCATCCCACCGGCTTTGTCTCCTGCTGAATCTGCCTGTGTTGGAATAATCTGTCACCAAATATTCACAAAAACCTGAGCTCTGGAATTCGAGAGGTCTCCCATCAGGGTTTGGCCCAATTTTACTGATTTGAGGAAGTTTGAATTTTGGAGAAAGTCGTCAGAGTGTTTTGTGCTGTAGAGGTGAGGCAGGAGCTGGGATTTTTGGCGTCTCAGATGCAAAATAGCCAGAAAAAAACCTTCCTGGAGAGAAATTTGGCTTTTTATCCCAGTGCTTTCTGAAAAAGTAATCTAAATCTGGGCTTTGGTGTGTCCTGGGGCCTTCAGGAGCTGATCCATCCTTGAGGAAGGTGACGCAGGGCTAAGTGACAATTCAGTTCACATCGCTGTTTCTTCCAGAGATGTGTCAAAGAGGGAAAATTGTACCATTTCTGAACCCCTTGCTTATAAATCATTTTTATGTTCTCGTTTTCCCTTTAAAGGATAAAGGAACACCACTGGAGGTGTGCAGGGAGAAGAAAGGGAAGCACAAAGAAAGGAATGCCTGTGTCAGTGGTGAACTGGGAGAAAAAGCTGGGTTGGAGTTGCAATCCAGTCCCCTTCTCTCCTAAAGAGGTGTGAAATTCCAGCCTTTGCATTTGTTAGACTCATTGTGGCATTTCAGAAATGAGCATTTTGGACCATCTGTAGGCACAGGCAGCAGCCAGGACAGCATGATGACTAACAGAACTTCCCAAATACACAAACAAGATGCCCTTCTGAAGGGTATTTTTATGGATTTTATGTATTTATACGCAGAAATCTGCTGGGTAGGGTGAGAGCTGGTTTAGAGAATGAAATGCTTCAGTTCTGTTCCTTTTCCCTTCTTTCTGCTGCTGGGTTGCTTATCCAGCACATATAGGAAGATGTTTTAGCTACCAGACAATGGAATCTCGCCTTTTTTTTTTTTTTTTTTTTTTTATTAATGCACAAAACCAGGCAGTGAAATAATTGCCCCTTGGGATAGGAAATAAGGATGTTTCCATTTATTCCTGCGTGCATTCAAGCAAAGCCAGTCAATTGTCTAATGTACTGACTGGGGCTCTATTCATGTGCGTGGAACATTAGAAATGTGCAGTTTCCATTACCTTAGAGCTTTTCTTTGCTCTGTGTTTGAGCTGGGATATTCTTTTGAAGCTCAACCACCTCCTAAGCTGTGCCAGGACCATGAAACAACAGCAGTGCCTTCTGTTCCATTCCCTGAAATGGACAGCTAGACTTGTCTCACCCAAAGTTGTTTAATTTTAATGTTCATTCTCGGGGAGTTTAAAGAGCAGAGTGATCTGAACACTCAAGACAGCACTTGCTTCTTCCTGATCCTCAAAATTTCATGTTTTTTACTGCTTTTACACAGCTTATCCCTGAGCTAGCTAAAACAAAGTTCTAGTGTAAGACTCTTCAGAAGTTCCATTTTTCATTTCCTTTGAAAATGAACTATTTAAGTCACTCTGTCCAATCTTTTCCCTTGTCCATCTCCCATCAAAAGTGGTCATACTATGAAGGAGAAAGGCTTTAAAGTATCGGGGTTTAAAAGTAAAAATTATTTAAAGCACAGCCCTCCTGCAAAAATTCCATGCATACCCACAAAATACTTGAATTCATGTTACTCAGTAAAAAATTGCCTTGTGGAAAAAGAAAATATTTCAACCATCTCTTGCCTGGTTGTCAGCAGCAGCTGGGCACCAGGACCTTGGATTCTTCCCTCCCAGGCAGGCAGGGAGCTGCTGCCTTGGCCACCCCATCAGCTGAGAGAGGCCTGATTGCCACACAGCATTAATTACAAACCTGAGCATTAATCAAGAGTCCACCTCATGAAACTCCGTGACTTCACGGCATTGTTGTTTTCACTTTAAAAAGATTTTTTTTTTTTTTTCCTGGTGTTTGCAGTTTTGGAGAGAAATAATGATGCAAGACTAGTAGAATATTAAATAAAAATAGAACTTCTGTCTTAATTTAGTAACTGATTTCATTTAACTTTATTTTTGACTCTCAGTTTTAATTTGCTGTCCACTGATTTCGCTGTTATTCATTGTCTCTCCCTGACTCTTGGCTGCAGCCCTGCTGCCTGTTCCTTCAGAATTTTGCAATAGGAGTAAATCCAGAAATGCATCTTGAAATGCTTCTGCCTTCCTGTGGTATCTGGCTGCGCCGATTTGTTGTCGCCTTTTCTTCTCTGTTTTCCCCTGCATGTGATGTTTGTGTACATCCTTGCAGATATTTTGGCCTAATTGTGGTGTGGAGCTTCAGTCCTGACAGGAGCTTGGGCTGCCTTTGGGAACTTGTTCTGCAATAACAGCTGGATTATTTTATTTTGTTTTATTTTATTGAGGAAAAAGATGGGGTGCTGTTGACACTTTGTTCTCCAACTGTTACTTCACTAAGAGAACACGAGGTTAGGGACAAAGAGGCTTCCCTGCCACTAAAAGAAATCTCTGAATGACACATTTATTGATATTGCAGGTTTTGAGTGGGGAACCTGGAGCCAGTTTTGCCAAACCCTACAGGCTCCGTTTGGGATGGGGACCCGAGGGGCTGAGCCACAGCGAATGCCCTTGGGAATTTGTTCCCAAAGCCTGGCCACAGGCAGCCACGGTGTCTTTGGGAAATCTGGGTGTTACCCCAACCTCTTGTGGCTGTCAGGACATGTCCATGGTGCCTGGCCATCCCTCAGCATCCACGGAGCTCTGTGGGTGACCAGCTCTGCCAAAATTTCTCAGGGCCTACCCTGGAACCCCTGTTTAACAGATTGTTTGAGTCTGTTCTGTATCATTTGCTGCCTTCTCCCTCTCCCATTTTCACTTTCACAGGGTTATATAAACAAGTTGATTCCCAGTTTCAGATGCCACTTTGCACTCATTGGATGTTCCTGTCTTACAGGGATGTTCCATGGACCATTGTTGTGTAAGGGCTGCCCACAAATATCCCCTTTTTCCTCTCTTTTAGTTAAACAGCCCTTTTTAACTGGGTCTTCTGAAGGCCTTTCTCACAGGCTGCTGCTGTTCCATGACACATTCCCTAAATATTCATACAGAATATTTTCTACCCATAATTGAAAATTAAAAGCATGTAATAACACAGATAATTGCTCTGTGCCACAAAACTCAAATGCTTGTTCAGGAGTGTAGCAGAAAGTCCAGAGATTGACAATGCCAAATAATAGAAGAAATTTTTTAGGTGAGCATAGAGTTTCTATTTCCAGGTCAACCAGCATAAAAACTGAGAGGGAAGTGGCAGGTTTAAACCAAGGGTTGGAAAGATAATGTTCTTCACCTGATTGCTGCAATAAAACAATTATTTGTAATTAATTGAAATAGTTCTTCAGTGACAGAAAGTGGTGGAAAATTCCACCAGCTCCCTTGCTAAAGAGAGAGAAGGGAAAATATTTGATTTCATCTCTCAGGAAGGATGGCTCCTGTCTGGAAGCAGAAACCACTTCTGCCAGGACTTCATCCCATCCTTCCCTCTTTGCATCACATCAGCTGCAGAGAGAAAGGGAAAAAAAACCAAACTGCATGAACAGGAGGAGGTGTGGGGTCTGCTCAGGGACTGAGAGCACAAAGCTGGCAGAGGAGGTGCTGGGCTGTGAGCTGGAGCAGCTGGGATGGAGGCACACAGGTATTTTTGGCTATGCAGCAATTAACCTCCAGCAGAGAGGTAGGGCACCTACTTGGGACCAGTAATTTTCTCCAAGTCTTGCAGCAAAATTTGCCTGAGCTCATTTGTCAAGCTTTGAATCTTTAAATCCATAACTCTAATTAATTAAGAATCTCTAATTACCCCAAAATGGTACTCTGTATTTAAGGTTAAGGTGTGGTGAAATCCAGAGAAAACACGAGAGAAGCTGGAGGATGTTCAGAGCTGGAGATGCCAGGAAAATGTGTATTTTTAGAGGTGCAGGGGAAGCCAAATGGTCAAAGTGTCAGTGACCTCTGGGAAAGGTCCTAAACTGCCAGAAGCCACAGCCCAGTGCTTGGACATCAACCCTTGTGTTCCTAAAAATGCACTGACCACCAAACGTGTCAGCAGAGATTCTGATACTGGAGACAAAAAGCCGTGTAGCACTTGGCATTGAAACAAACCAAAAAATAAAGTTATTTTTCAAACCAGAAGCACACTGGATGAGGCTCTGGTCCTCTGCAACCTTAACATGAAACACCTGTTTCAGCACTGGAAAAAGCAGCAGTGACAGCACTGAAAACATCAGTGCAGGTGGGTCCTGGCCCTGCCATCTGCAGAGGGAAAAACCCTTCACACTTTATTACTTCTTAAGTTGAAAAGCTGTTGTTTTTGGACATCAATCCTTGTGTTCCTAAAAACCCACTGACCACCAAACTTGTCAGCAGAGATTCTGATATTGGAGACCCAAAGATGAGTAATCCTTGGCGTTGAAACCAACAAACAAACAAGTTATTTTCTAAACCAGAAGCACATTGGATGAGGCTCTGGTCCTTTACAGCCTTAACAAGAAGCACCTGTGGGGACAGCACTGAAAACCTCAGTGCAGGTGGGTCCTGGCCCTGCCCTCTGCAGAGGAAAAAAAAAACCCTCACACTTTATTACTTATTAAGTTAAAAATGCACAGCTTTTGGACATCAATCCTTGTGTTCCTAAAAACCCACTGACCACCAAACTTGTCAGCAGAGATTCTGATATTGGAGACCCAAAGCCCTGTAACAGCTGGCATTGAAACAAGCCAAAAAATAGTGTAATTTTCTAAACCAGAAGCACATTGGATGAGGCTCTGGTCCTCTACAGCCTTAACAAGAAACACCTGTGGGGAAAACATCCGTGCAGGTGGGTCCTGGCCCTGCCATCTGCAGAGGAAAAAAAAAAACCCTTCACATTTTATAAGTTAAAAATGTACAGCTTTTAACTGGTCTGTAAGCAGCCGATGTGACTCAGACAAAGGTGTAATGTGGACAGAGGCATCACTTGGAGCTAAATTTTGGCCTTTCTGCAGAGGATGCTGTTTCCCAGAGCTCACACACGAGCTCCTGGAAGCCCAGGCTGAAGCGTTTAGGAATCAGGCTGTGAGGTGAGCTGAGTGGGATCCGCTGGATTTGGGGCTGATTGGCTTCAGCGGATATAAACCTGAAAAAAATCTTCGTTCTGAGTGCTGCTGCTCCTTCCTGAGGATTCGTCGGGACCGTCCTTCGGCAGAGGTAAGCGCTGAGAGCGGAGCGGAGCCGGGCCGCATCTGCATGTGTATGAGGATGTTAAATGGGAAGAACTATGCATATTTCTGCTTGAGAGGCAGGGTGTCCCCTCCGGAGCCTCAAGCACCGAGTGCCCGTTCCGATAACGGGGAACCTTTGTGTTGTGCGGCGAACAAACGCCTGTACTTAGTGGCTTTGTGTGGTGGCAGATAAAGGCCGATAAGGTCCTGGTCAGGCTGTTGTGAGGCGCTCCTGGACTTCCCTGCGGAGAGCCTTTCCAGGGATTCACTCCAAAAAAAAAAACTGCTGGACTGGGGGAAGGATTCGGAGTGATCTTTGTTGATGTTTGAAGTAAAAATTGTTTCTGCCTGGTTTTCTTCGTGACTTATGTGATTTTGGTGTTAAAAAGCAACGTGAGCGCAGCTAAGGTTAATCTTTTTTTTCGTATTTGCCGGCAAGGTAGGGTAGTGGCTTGCATCAGAGAGATGAGAATGAGGCTTTGAGTGCGAGCTAAAAAGGTGAGAGAAAGGTGTTAAATCGATTACGGGATTTCTTTTGTGTTCATTTTCTTCAGGTAAGTCACGATAAAAAAACCAAAACAAAGCACGTTCGGCTCGCTTCAGACAGCGCTGTTTGTCGGTCGGGTTGAGGGAAATGTTCTTTTTGGAAAACCTCGTGGCTCCCAGCTCGGAGCGGGGTCCGGGCTGTCTCTCGGTCCTGGCTCTCGCCTTACATAAACCCCGTACGTTTGTATAATGTGTTGTACAAGGTGAAAACTGAGGGAACTTTTCCTTTATATTAAAAGGGGGGGAAAAAAAAGAGCTGCAAGAGCTATTTAAAAGGATGTCATTTAAAAGAAGGATATCAGAAATGTAGTTTCCAGAACGGCAGTGCCAGTAATTGGTCAGAAAGGATTTCAAGGGGGACTGTCTCATTTGGAAATCTGTCACAGTGCGCTTGAGGAAAACAAGTTTTGTGGCCTCTGGTAGGGCCATAAACAGAAAGGAAATGCTGTGCTGGTGATGGGGAACTCATCTCTTTTGAAGGAGCTGTTTCTCCAGACCTGTTGGAGAAATGCCCCCTTTCACAGCAGGGCTGTGGCACGGAGAGCCAAAGCTTGTCGAGTCACCAAGCCAAGACATTTTTAATTCTCTCGGTGACTCAGATGTTGATGCAGAGGTCAGTAAATAGCCTGGGATCTCCAGAAATGAACTTTAAGCTTAGATTTGGCCTGTGTTGGCTCTCTGGGAGCAGTGGATTCCATGCAAGGGCCATCCCATGGATGAGTGCTGATGCCTCCTTGCTCAGCTGCATGTGCTGGGCTCCCTGCTTCCCACAGAGGCTGAACCTGCACAAGTTCCTTAGTGGGAAAAATATGTAGGGGTGAGGCAAAAAAAAAATTCCAGCAAACTGCAAGGCTTGGCTGTTGTCTCTGTTGTGATGCATTAGGAAGTGCTGGCTGTTGTTTGTGGAGGCCTGATAAATATCCCAGGGTGTAGCTGTGGCCATGGAGCTTGTTAAATACAGATGCTGCATTAAAGAAAATAATAAAATTGTCACTTAAAGGAGGGCAGAAGGCCAAAACAAAGTCCTTGATGGCTGGATGTAAAGGTGGGCTTGGAAATGGAGTTATCGGCTCCCCTGCAAGTGGAACCTGGGGGGGTGTGAGGCTGCAGTAGGGCAGGTACCCAGCTCCTGTCCGGAAATGGGCTGTCCAGGCTGGGCAGCAGAGCTGGCTGGAAGTTTCTTTCCTTCAGCTATTGCCAAAGGAATGGGTAATGATTTTAATAGCTGGTTGAACTGACCCAACCAAACTGCTCCCAACACAGCCCTGTGCTTGAAGGTGATGAGGAGACTTGAATGAGAGACAGTGCTGGGTTTCCTAATCCCCAGCTCAGCCATTCCCTGCAGGACTCCCAAAGCTGTGGTGTTCAGCTTTTCCCCAGGCCTTGGCAGAGGTGTCCATGTCCTTATTTATCTGTATGTGCAGGGAAAGGCAGTGCCAGCTGCCTGCTCTGGGTTTGGGAGGTGAAATTCATTTCTGGTCGCAGTGAGCTGCTTCTGAAGTTTATGGTCAGATCAGGCGCGTGTTTAGGGTCCCTAATTGTTACTGCAGTAAGTCATAGTGAAATACCTAAACACTTAGCATGGCTAAAAAAGCAAATAACTCCTTGTCATGAGGCTGTGAGGGGTGTGAAATCAATCATGTTAGCATGGCCTTAAAAATTGGTTATAGAAGGAATAGGAACTGTCTAGTGAAAAATTTTACACTTTAAAATTTGTGTGTCTCTTCCTGCTCATGCCTCCTCTTCCACATCCCCTATGAATTTACTGGTTGGGAGGGGGAAATCTCCTGCCTTGTACCACAGTGTAAACTTAAAAATAGGATAAAAGGAAATGAACATGTCAAAATAGAGGACTGCGTGTAGTAGCTCCATGTCAGTGCTAACAGGCCTCATTTGACTGCAGCTGTTTGTATCTCTGGCTGTTTTCCTGCTTCTTTCCTCTAATTCTTCCCTTGGGTTTATATCCCTGCCTTTTCAAGTGTGTCCCTGCACAGATGCCCTGTGAGGTTATACTGCATTTTATGAGGATGACACAAGAAAAGCTGACTCTTTCTATGGGTCCTGTGTGCCCTTCCCTGAACTCTAAACATGGCCTGGATCTGTGTGTTCAGGGATGTCAGCACACCTGCCAGTTTTAAAGGTGGCCCCTTCCATCTCTCTGTCCCTTTCTAGGCCACTCTCAATCACCTTTGAAAGGTTGTTTCTTTTTTTTTTTTTTCTCCACAGCCAGGCTCTTCTTGGCAGTGCCAAGTGACAGGATGGGAAGCAATGGGCGGAAACTGATGCACAGGGAATTCCACCAAAAAATGGGTTGGAACTTTACTGTGAGGCTGAACTGAGCACTGGAACAGGCTGCTCTGGGAGGTTCTGGAGCCTCATTCCTTGGGGATATTCAGAAGCCATTGGGACACAGTCCTGAGGAAGGTGCTCAAGGGGACCCTGCCTGAGCAGTGAGGCTGGGCTGGGTGATCTGCAGTGATCCCTTCTGCCCTGAACCACTCTGTGAGGTTCTCTGAAAGCTGGAAATAGTTATTACAGGATGCACTGCAGCTGGGATGTTGTGGAACAGCCTCTCTTGGGACTTTAATGAGCTTCATTACAATAACGAGTCAAGCAAACCTGTCTGTGTTGCTGCTGCTGCTGGGTGTGAGAGCTGATTCCTGGAGCTGGTGACTTGATGTCTGGCTGCTGGAAGTCTCTTCAGTAGGTGTGTGTGTGTGTGCCCTGTACTTATGTCTGAGGTTTGAAACACCATCATATGCAGGCAACTTCGGGACTGTGTCCCAAGTACTTTGTAGGCAACAGAAGTTCTTACCCAAATGAGCAGTTTGAAGGGAAGAAGGTTCTCATGTCTGAGGAAGAAACCTGAAAAGTTACAAAGCCTGAACTGGGCAAATAATGAAAGAACTAAACTTTTCCCCTCTCTCTCTCTCTCTCTCTCTCTATATATATATATATATATATANGGGTGGGTTTAACCATTGTGAGAGTCTTCCCTCTGGCATCTATTAGCTGACCTCTACAATACAAGGGAAAGGTGTCAAAAAACACCTCTAAAATACGTACCTAGAAAACCCTGAGGCCCAGACTCTTTCTTCCACCAGGGTTAAAACCCAGAGCCACCAGGCAGGTAGGAAATGCATCCCTGGGGAGGGAAGAGGCTGAGGGTAAAAGGAACAGCTGCTTTTTGGGGCTGTGCTGGCCGCAGTGGGGCAGCTGCAGGACTGGCCCAGGGGAGCCTTGCACAGCCTTTTGCAGACAAGGAGCACTGAGAGCATTTCTGGTGAGTCACTGCTGGGCTGAAGCTCTGCCTGGCAATGCTGCTGGCTTGGACCATTTTGTGATGTAGAGGTTTTTCTTCCTGTTACTTCTCCTGGCAGCACTAAGCTGTTGTGACAGTGATGTTGCTGGCTGCTGCTATTAATCCAGCCTTTCTGGAGATGCAGAAGTCAGGCTGGATCTGGGCTGAGATGCACAGTCAGATCCATCCCTGCTCTGCACTTTGTCGTTCTGAGTCCTGTGTAAAGGGCACAGCCGTTGTGTGCAAGGGTTACACGCTGGGCAGGGATGTGGCTGGGAGCTCCTTTCCCACCACATCACCTTATTATCCAAGAGGGTCACTGGTCTGGGTGCACCTCCCATTTTTCCATGCAGTCACGCATTTCTGCTCCGTGCTTCAACTTCCTGCCTCATCAATGCAGCCCTTGTGCAACCCTCAGCATCTGCATGGAATTTATCCAAGCACAGCTCACCCTTGGGGGATGTGTGCTGGGGAAAAGACCGCCTTGGGTGCTTTGTGTTGAGGGGCAGGAGGAACCATCCAGAAGGGCCTTGTTGTTGCTCTCCCAGGGATGGCTGGACCAAGCCCTGATGCTCTCTGAGCTACTCCACGCCCTGTCCAAAGCTGGATTTCATTCCCTGCCTCTGCTGGGAGAAAGTGGCCATGTGTGCAGCAGGCAGGTGTCCTGCCTGCCCTCCTGGGAGCACCAGGGCAGTTTCCCACGTGCCACCACAGGGAGCTCATTAAGGCCAGCTCCTGGCACAGATTGCTCTGCTCGGGATTATTTCCACGCGTTCCCCACCAAAACAGCCTCTCTTTCTGCATGAGCTGCTTTTCCAGCTCAGTCCCTTGGAGCAGGGAGTGAGTTCTGGTGGGTTTTGGCCATGATTCCCTCACTGGAGAGGTACAGGCTTCCTCTCCTATATTTCCTGGCTGTCTGGGGTGTCTGTGCCCACAGCTAGATCTGTCAGCAATGATGAGGGCTTTACCATGAATGAAGGGGTGAGAGGGTAAAATGCAGCCCAGAAGGGCTGGGAAAAGGGTGAGGAACAGATCTGCCATCCCTGTGGAGGGATCTCCTGCTGCCATTTCAGGACTTGGGCTGGGGAGAAGTGTGAGGGGCTGTGCAAGGTGGTGTTTTAATTTTGTCTTTGTCTCTCACCATCCAAACTTATTTATATTGACAATGAATTACATTATTTTTTCCCCAAATCAAGTCTGTGTTGCTCAGGGCAGCAGCTGGTCAGGGATCTTCATGGTTTTTGTGTTGAGCTGTGAGTTTTTTAACCTTCTTTTCTGTCCTGTTGAGGTGAGGGTGGGGATGGCTGTGGATCAAGGTCAGCCCACCACACTTGTGCAGCTCTGTGTTCACCCAGTGCTTAAGCTGCATCTTTGATTTCATCACAAACTTTTCCTTCTCTGTTGTTAACCTGGTGTCCACAGGCCTTCAATTCAGCAGGAACCCTCCAGATGAATCCCTTAGTGAAACGGGCTGGGTTTCAGGCTCTGGATTCCCTGGGCTGTGAGGGTTACAAAGGCTCTGTGTAATCTCCTACAGTCTAACCAGATTTTCCTCAAAATGGTGAGCAATGCATTCGGTTTCAGCCACAGCTAAAACTCTCTGCTTAAAAATATTAACATTAACTAGGGCTCTGTGTGTGCTTAGGACAGATCCAGATGCAACTGCAGGAAACTCTGTGTGCAAGGAATGCACGAGGAAAGCTGCACTCCCAGCTCTGCATGCACGGGTCCAAACACTTGGATTCATTCTTAAGATGTGCATAAAACTCCTTCCCCTACACTTGCTCTTACTGTAACTGACAAAGCTGCCTGACTCAAGCGTTTCAGAAAGCCAATGCTTAAGATTTCACTGCGGATTTTTTGGCTTCAAAGTGATTCTGTTATGTCCCCAGAGCCTGGTTAAATCCTTAGTTATAATGATTGCACACTGAAGGGTGCTGTTACATAGAAATGCTGTCCCATAACGGCTTCGTTGCTGTGGAAAATCCGATGTTATTTGGTCATTCCCTACGAGTTCCCTAAGCCATCAAGACATTTGCCTCAAGGCTACAAACACAAAGCTACAGGCAAAACCCTCTGGACATAATGAGTGGGCATTTATGCAGAACTAAAAACTGGAACAGCTGAGCAGTGGATCTATGAATAGCAAGCATGCCTCTAAGCACAAAAGACATCATTCTGCAATAAAGGGGTTTATAATGGTTCTGACATCTTGGATGGCAAGATCATGCTACGTTGTTGTAACTTTTTTTTTTTTCCCCTGTTTGTTTGTTTGAGCCGTGTTCCTTAAGTAAGGTGTGAGTAATTAAAGGGTGTGAAGGAAACCCTGTAGCTCAGTAAGAACAAAAATTGGGTGAGGGACGCTTTTGGCAAGATCCATCATTTCGGTCGTGTTTGCTGGGGAACAGGCTCGTTGCTCCTGTGCTGTAACCCCAGTTCCACCCTTCAGGATTTCTTAGGGGTTCCTCTTGTATCAGCAGCTCTAATAGGCTCAAATCTAATGTTAGCTGAGAAGTGTCTTCTGATGGAAACACAAAGATTGGACTAACCATCAACTACAGGGTCAGAGAGGCAGGCTATACAAAGGAGGGTAATAAAATTCAGAGTGATTTGGATCAACAGGGAGCTGGAGGAGCTTAATGCAGAGAAATGTACCCCAGCGAGGTCTCAGGCCTTGGAAATCATCTACAGGCACTGCCAAATAAATGGCAAGAAATAGATGGGGAGGGATGTGTGGCTCTTACACCAGGAGCATAATGAAAACCCAGAGCAGAAATTGGAGTTGGAATATAGAAACAGCCTAGAGGAAAAACAGTAGGGGAAAGGGAATGTAAGAATACACAAGATGATAAATCCTTATCTATGTGTTTGCATCCACATGTATCTGATCAGTTCTTGAGATACTGTTGACTTCCAAGTTGGTGTGGAGTTTTATTGTGGGTTGGTTTTTTTTTTTTTTTTCCCATAGTTTCCTTGTGCCAAGGTGCTGGGAAAAGGGCTTGCCAACTCTTTGTGACTCAGAAAACAAATTCAAAAGTGTTTTGCAATCCTTGCGAAGTAGTTTGGGCCTCTCAAAACCATCCATGGTAGAGATGAGCAAAGCCATGGTGCTGTGAAGTTCCTACAGCAAAATGTGGTGCAGGGATTAGGTGCTGCCTCTGACCTGGGAAGTGATGGAAATCTTCTCTGTAAAGCAGCAGAGACACCTGAGCTGGCTGAGACTGTGGCACAATAACCCAGCCCTGCACTTTGGGAAGAAAATTTCCCTTCCACCAGCACAGCAAGTGCAGAGATCAGTGCTAGAGAGCCCAGGAAGCTGGAGCCTGCAGTACAGCTGTGCACTCCTTTCCTTGTGTCCAAATGCCTGCACAGCCACAAGCAAATTGTTCCTCCCCTTGGCTTGTACCTTTCTTATCACTGAAAACCAGGTACTGTGTCTATTTTGCATCTCAGCCTGAAGAGAGCCCAAACTGCAAGATGTCAGATATGGATGGATGATACTTAAGTTGCTTAGGAAGGCAAAGGGATTAATTTCATTATCCCTCCATCTTCTTCCTTGCAGCTGTTAGTGATGGCTTTTCCTGCCAAGAAAGAGGCTCCTGAGGGCCTGTTGGGAGAATGACAGCCCTGGCCTGCTGGCAAGGATGGCTCTGTACTTTTGAGAAGTTAATTGACAGAGCAGCATGGAAGAGCTGGGACTGAACTGTTCCCTGCACAAAATGCAATTTAAACCCAAGGGTTTCTGCTTGGTCAGAGTGATGTTGGCTGCACTTGTATGAAGGCAAGGCTGTGTTGGAACCTTGTCCCTCTGTGTTTTAGGGAGTGGTCTTGCCACACCAAACAGGGCAGTCTGCTCAGGGAGTCAGATTTTGTTTTCCTCTATTGGTACCAAGTGCATTTCACATAAAGATTTTAATTTTTTTTGTCTGGAAAGCATCTTCTATTTGTGCATATTTTAGTAGCATCTCTGTCTGTCTGTGACTGGCAGAGAAGAGGTAATTTGGTAAAGAGGGATTTTGGCTGAAACCTGCTTCAGTTATTTGGATGTTTGACTGGAGATGTGTATTTTTGGCTGCTAAACAAAATATCCAGTTATAAAATGACAATAGGGCATTAAAATACCTGTATTTTTGTATACCAGCAAGTGAATGCTAAAGGAGATGTGTAGAGACAGCAAAAGTAGAGAGACTGGGACTTGTGCATGCCCAGAGATGGTTCTTTTCTTCACCAAGGCTCTCCTGGCACAGAGAAGAGGGACAGAGATATTGGCACTCATCTCCTGCTGTGGGGGTGTGTTTTCCATCACTTGAGGACCCTCAGGACCTGCAGGAAATGCACAAGCAGGAATAAATCCCCCCAGGTTTGTGCACTGACCAGAACCAGGTCTCTGATCCTACAACCACACCGGATTCTCTTGACTTTGAGACCTCACTCTGCTTTTTTACCCCTCAATGTCCAAGTGCCCCTGGAATCTGCAACCTGCACTGCCTGGAAGGACGTGAGAGTTACTCCTTTGTCGAGTAATGAAACCCTTCTGAGTAGTCCAGGAATTCTGGTCACCAAACATCTCCCTTATCAGCTCTTCCTTGTACAAACTGCACAATCTCCACGCAGCCTGAGCAGCACTGCGAGCTTATTTGCTTTGTGATTTGTGGTTGGATCATTGCATTTCCAACTTTACCAATGAAAGGAAATTACTAGCAAGACACTGGTATTTACATTAATTGTGGCTTTGGGGAGATAGTCCAAAGAAAATTATGCTAAAGCCAGTTGTTATGTGTCTCCCTAACAATTAGAGTAAAACCCAAAGTTTATAAAACAAAAAGTTGATCTCAAACAGATTGTAGCTGCTGCTGGGTATTTTCCCTGGATAGGGCTGAGGAGAAAAAAGGGGTTCTATATTTTTTTCTTTTTCTTCCTCCTTTCTTTCATCCACCTTCTAGAAACAGTGCAGTGAACATGGCTGGAAAAGGTAACATGCATACAGCTGCAAGAGAAACTCCTAATTTACAGTGAGCAGGACCTCAGCTTCCCAGGAGGTCTCGTGGAGTGGGTCAGTTGTCACACATGCCACAAACGAAATGTCAGGGTTTCCTTGCTTGAAACATTGATTTTTTTTTTTTTTTTTTTTAATTGATTTTGACTCACCTGAAGCAGTTTTTTTATCAACTCTGTAGGTTGAGCAGAGGTTTTGCTCTAAAACCTTCAAGGTGCTCTAAGCTCCTTTCATGTATATCCCATGAGATAATGGTGTGAGTGTGCTAGGACTTCTCCTTGCTCCTACTGCAATTTGAACTATTTCTGGACACTAATTCAATGTTTTTTATGATGTCAGATGTATGATGAAAAGTAATTTAAGGTTTCTCAGGATGACTCACTTGCCAGCACAGTAGATCCAAGAAACAAACACAGATGTGAAATTTAAATTCTCCTTTGGCATAAAACACTGCCTCATGCCATCAACCACAAACTGTGTCCACTGGAGACTGGGAACACTCTTCTTTTTTTATCTTCAACTAGTCAGGTAACTTCTGATTCAGAGGTGGGCAGGGATTCATGCACCTTGTTCTCTCACTAAATATCAGTGCTGTTTGTACATCCTCACTAATGGTGGGATTTGTCTCCTCCAGCTCTGGATGTCTGACCTGAGCTGCTCGTGGAGCTCAGCAGTGAGGAAATGCAGGCATTTCTGAAGGATGAATCATCTGCCTTGCTGTCAACGTCTATTTTAGGGACATGCCTGAAGTGAGGTGAAATTAAATCCTTCCCCAAAAATTCCTCTGTAAAGAAGGGGGATTTTGGATGCTCTGGGGAGGAAGTCTGGGCTTCCTTTCCTTGGATAACCCCAGCAGACTCTACCCTTACATCGCTCCACAAGTCCTGAGCAGATGCAGGCACAGGGATGTGTGTTTTGGCACGGGGCAGGCACACAGACACCTTCCTGCTGACCTGCCCTTGGGGTTATTCTGCTCCCCCTTCTCCTCTCAGAGGCAAAATGGACTGCCCTGATATGTGCCTGGCCACCAGAAGGCTGCAGACTAAAAATGTTAACTGGGTTTCATTATTAAGGTATAATTGAGGTCTTTGTGTTTATGGGATAATTGTTTCTTTTTTTAATATAACTTAAACTTCGCAATACAAGAGACAGGCCTGAACCTGTGGATGGAGTGCTGGAAACTCTCTAAGAAGATTCAGGTCTCTTAATTGATTTCACATAAACAGGTGTGACTGAATTCATCAGAAGAAGGTTAAGACTAAATGTATTCTGCTAATTATGTGAATATTGCCAGAGTGTGCAGGGTAGAGCAATTGCCTTCCCTTTGCAAGTGCGATCATTCCTCATCTGTACATCAAATGGGAAAAATGACATTTCCTAAGCAAATGAGCCAACCTGTCACACGCTGGGCTTCGTTTTGAAATTTTTTCTTTGCTTGTAGACACGTTGGCAGTGGTGGATTTGGCAACAGGACGTGGGAATGTCCCTGGTGTGCTGTACCTGACGGGCAGTGTGGGAGGACAGGTGTCAAAGCCTCTAAACTTCAGGAATCTGCACCATTGGAAACTCCTGTTCTGGAGAGCTAAGGAGGATCTGTTTGAAACACTTGCTGTCAGTGTTTATGTGGCCTCTTAAGTGAATTTTTCCCTGTTTAGTTAACTTTGGAGATGCAGAGCGTGGACGTTTCAGCAGTACATGGAACACCCTTTGTCTTGGCTTTCAAAATTGCCACTGGAGTATAAAACTCCTCACCCAGCTGACAAACAAACTGATTTATTCTGTTTACTCTGCACTCTTTGCCATCTGTCCTCCTAATCTTATATCTTGAGGGAGCAAATAGAATTGACATTGTTGGGTGCAGCTGTAGGAAGGACAAAAGTGCTGCTTTTGATGTGTCCCCCTCAGACTGTGCAGGTGTGACAATAAATTGTGTGACGAGATAAAAGTATCCCAGCACAGCATCACGAGGGCCCTGCAATTACCCAGAGGTGCTCCCAACAAAACCATTTGCTGATGAAATCATTCTTGGAGTCTCCAAACTGAAAGGTGACTTGTATTTAAGGTGAGATTTCAGCAGCATATTTGCATAGAAATGCTCCAGAATTAGTTCAGTTGCCTAAATCGCTGTTTTGTAATAGCAAAGATATTGTTTGTAACATTTCAGATTAATATAGAAAATAATATGCCTCATATTATTCTTTTTCCATTTTAATTTTGAGACCCAAATGCAGACTTGCATCAATGAGCAGTGAGTGATGATTTAGTAGCACTTTGTGTTTCAGTCAAGTTAGTGAGCAACTACCAAGTAATAAGGAGCAAAATCTTAATTTAAATCTGTATTTAAAAAAAAACTCACTTAATTGCACTTCTACAGAATGCTGGGAAACTATCTTCCAGGTGCAGATGCACAGTTTTATGTATATTATTTAAGATATTCACAATCTATTCAGATTTTCAGCTCATTTTTTGGAGACAAGGTTTTCTGAAGTACAAATCTTACTATTCTTAGGGGATCCCAGCAGGAAAACTTGTCTGCATTTTGGAAAAGAGATGCAGTGGCTGTACCTGCACCTGCTGAACGTGAACTAAAGATATGCTGTTTCCAAAAGGAAAAAAAAAAGGCATTATAAATGAACTAAACTTTGCAGAAAGTATCAGACATAATTTTCTACTCTTCTTGGTTTTGGTAGAGCATTGGGAGGAAGATTATTTCCAGATTTAGGCACATAATTTGGGAAAGATATGGACCAGGTGAAAAGTATCTAAAAAAGGAAGGGAAAAAGAATTTATGAAGAAAAGATTGAGCTTGGGTTGCTTTTCTTGCAGACAAGACCAGGATGGCATTACAAGCTCTCAAAAAGAAGGAAGAGAATTTTGCTCTGTGTCCATTCATTCATAAAAACAAATTTCTTGACTACAAAGCTAGACATCAGAAAACCATTTTTAGCTGTAAGAGGATATTTGTAATAGATTGTGAGTTTTGGCTGAGGAAAGAATTAGACAAACATCAGTTTGGAGCAGGGAAGGGAATAGCTGGAAGATTGCTTGAGATCCCTTCCAGCCCTGTTGTTCTAATTTTATGATTTATTTTTTTAATAACTGCTGTAAGCACTCTCGTACAATGAGTTAGAAAAAGTCACTTAAAAATGCTGGAACTTTAGTTGATGAAAAATCATTCCTTATTCCAAGTAAACATGTCAACTTCATTTTCCTGTCCTGGATCGCAATTTTTTTTCCACAGAAGTATCTTCCTCTAAATGGAACACGGGGAAGAAGTTCTTTGGCAGTTTCCTGCCAGATTTTCCAGAAATATAACTACAGGTGAAAGAAAAAACTCTTATCAGAACATATTGTCTGCAGGAGAGAATAAAATTAAGTCTTGAGTTACGTTGATGTGGAAAAGGATCAGCGTCTGACACTTGCTCACTCGCATTCAAGTTTAAATTTATTTTGCAAATAGAAGGCTTTGCTTCTTGCCATCTGCTTCAAACATCTCCTTCAGGCTGACTTTTGGCTGTTCTTCACAGAAACTCTTTTTATTCTGTACATCCAAAATTGCATTTGATTTCCAAAGGGGATGAATGCCCTGATTCCTTTGCTCCTTTGAAAACTCAAGCTGTTGTTTTTGTGTTTTTGATTTTTTTTTTTTTTTTTTTTTTTTAAATCAAGACCATCAAGATCTGGCTGAGAGGACTCTGCAATTGATAGGATTTTAACCACGTGCCTTAAAATATTAAGATAAATTCGGTACTTCCTATTTATTTGCTGCCTAACACAAAGCTCATTTTCTCAAATCGAGCTCATTCAGGCTCCCACCTCGCTGCTTGTGTGCTGGCATTAAATCAGACTCTAAAATCCAAAGTTGCTCCGTGAATTTGGAGCAGGGAAGGAGTTGAGGGGCAGTTTGGAGGGACAGGAACCTCAGTCAGACCAAGGTGCTGCTGCTGCATGGCAGGGATGCAAAAGGCAGACGTGCTTAATTCCTCTGAATGCAAACCAGTCCTTGGCAAAACATCTCCAGGGCATGGCTGGGAAGGGGGAAATGATTGATTGAAATAGATTTCCAAGTGGTTTATCTAATCCGGAGTTATTTGCCACATCCTCTCCAATTGATGAAAAAACAAAACAATGCACCGAAAGGGTTTTTGCTCTCCAAGGTGTGAGGTTATACAGGAATTTCTGGTATTTTTTTTTTTTTTTAAGTGATTGGAAACATTTACTTCTTGGCCCCCTGCCTCATAATACAGCCCAGGCTGGTACAAGCAGTTCTGCAAAACATGTAATTTTACTTCACTTGTTTTAATGATCGGGAAACATCTACTTTTAAACTGATCTCTGCTGTGCAATTACAAATGTTTTGATGGAAACACTTCTTAAAATGAGTTTCATTGCCATAATGACTCCAGTTAAGACTCTTCCATTAGTAAGCAAAAGAATTGCAGCCTCTCATCAGGTTGTTTAGCTTTCAAAATGCAAATTTGTTTCTGTTAAGAAACAGGATCAGAGTTGAATCTTTTTTAAAAAGATTTTTAAGAGATCCTCAACTTTGGAGAAATTAGATCTAAAACCAAGCTCTCTTTTTCAGATGAACACATTCAAATGTTTGTTTAAAACAAAACCCCACGATGTCTGAATCTCAAATGTGGTTTTTAATTTATTTTCTTGTGCTGGTGTGGAAATGGTGAACAGAACAAAAATCTTTTCTGTGTGTGGTGGATAGGTCTGGAAATAAGAAGGTAAAATTGTAGGTGAGAAGGATTTTCATGCTACTTAATAAAACTTGATTTATTTCCACTAACTAGTGGAAAAAATAGGCTAAATCAGGCTGGGTTTTGAAACTTTAGGGTCATAAATACTATTGTAGACTACCCTGATCAGTTTTGGAAGGAGCTTAAAATCTGTTGAGGTTTTTGGGGGAAGAGGCTGTGAAATTGCAGGAATTCAGGGGTGTCAGTCCTTCCGTGGGAATGTCACTGGCTGTCTCTGCTGCTGCAGATTGCGATATTATTGTGTAAACGAAACATTGGGTATTCATTTTGGAGATTCAGTAATTACTGTGCTCACCCAGTAGATGACAGCTGTTATCATTCTAATGAAAAGAGCCCTAAATTAAAACCCTGTTGCTTTGTATAGATCTCTGTCAAACAAATGTTAATTTTCTTGGTCGGTCGACCTCCTTCATCGAGTCCCCTGGCAGGTATAAATAAAGTCGAAACCTTTATTTTTGTTTAGTTTGGTGTTTCCTGGTGTGCTGATAGTTTTGCAGCTGAGAGGATAAATCCATAATTAAGTTTTGGTGGATTTGTGTGTGTTTGTGGCATTGATACCTCAGCCAATACCGAGGCATTTTTCCATGCGTGCAAAGGCTAAAAAACACCCGGATCTTTTCTGGTTTGCCTTGTAAAATGTGGTGCAGTTGGAAAGGAAAAAAATTCAATGACCGGGGTATGTCCCTAGCCCAGGTTTCTGCACAGAGAGAGCAGGGGCTGTAGGAAAAGCAGGAAATTTCCTCCCTCTTTCCAGCTGTGGAGCGAGGGCTCAGGGGTTACGGTGGCGACATCTGCACGGTCAGGATGGGGAGGAGCTCCTCGTACACCTCTGTTTGCTTTGGAAACCTTTCCCAGGTATAGGAGATGAAACCCTTTAATATCCCATCATTTCGGGCCGGGTGCCAACTGGCAGGCAGCACTGCTCTGTGCAGATAACGAGGGGAAAAATGAGCTTGGTGATAGGGCAGAGAAACAGAGCAGCTCCTTGTGCAGGGGCATTTCGGGTATATAGGAAACCTCTGACATGTGCCCCCGCTGTGAGGGGACAGTGGGGCTGAGCATTTCTCTGTGCTGGATTAACCCCCAATACATGGAGATCCCCCCTACTGTTAGCCCACAAAATTCCATATTATATATATATAAATATATATATAAAATATTGCCTAGCAGTCACTCCTGATTTCCGCTACAGTTAAAAACTCAGTGCTGTCACTTAGTCTCTCACTGTCACCTTTACTTGGAATGATCTCTGTCTCCCAAGAACAAAATTCAGGGCACCAAGAACCCTGTTCCCTGTCTTTTTATTTGAAACCTCCCCAGTTTGTTGTAGTTGCTGTTGGTTTCCTTCCAAATGTGCTGAATGAAAAGAACGTGGATGGAGAGGGATGGATGCAGGGTGAAACCTTAGATTGCATGTGGGGTTTGAGGGCCCTTATTTTGTGCAAATTAAGAAAAACACACCTTGAAGGGCAGCAGAGACTTGAAAAACTCAAAGATCCTGGGGAAAATTTGGATCTGCTTTGGGTTCCTAACTTTGTTTCCACAAAGCAGATGCTGTTGTTCATAAAGCCAATAAATATTACTGGAGTATCCCCCAGAAACAAAGCCATCTGATCAATTTAAGAATGCAAGATTCTTTATTTTCTGAAGGCAATGATAAATCGCCTCTTTTGAAAAAATGCAGTGCATGTCCCAAAGCAGAGGAGCAACAATAAAAACTCTCTTGAGCAAATATTGCAAAAGAAACATTAAATATAATCAAGCCCTCTCTCTGTGTAAAATGGTTTGCTGCAAACTGTATTTTTTCTGCATTATTAGTAGTCCAGGAATAATTAAAGCAGACTTCTGCAGAGAAATGCCTCCCTGGCATTTTACAGAGGAGAATATTTTGGCACCTTACAGAATTACAGTTTTGGTTTGGGCTTCTTTTTTTTTTTTTTCCCCCCTTTTTGCCTAAAGCTGTGAGGATAGTGGGAATATTGCCCGTGGATGTCATTATTTCAGTGCCTGCACCATTTGCATGCACAAAGTCTTTGGAGTTTCCATGTTGTACGGATTCTCCCTGGCTACCTGGCTGAGAGGAAATGTGAGTTTAATGGGTTTTGTGCTTTTAAAAGCTGGCTGGGCTGGAGAAAAATGTCATAGCTCCAAGGACTTGCAGCTTGTGAGAATCTCCCAGATCCCCGTGGAGAGGGAGCTGTGCTTTGGTGCCTTTGAACTTCAGCCACAGGTCTGAAGTTTGCTTGGGTTTCTGAGATTGAAAATTGCCAGGAGCCTTTTTTTTTTCTTTTTAATTTTTTTTTTTTTTTTTTCCTTCCTTGTTCTCCTTTGGATGGATGAAACAAGTTAGGGCTCTCTCCAAACAGATTTGTGTGCAACTTTTCCTAAGCAGGCAGCTGTCTTGATTTGATTTGGTTTCATTTGAGTAGTTTGCAGGCTCTTGGAGAGGGCTGGTGGGGAGAGAGGAGCTCTGTGCTTGCTCTAGGAATTGTCCTTTCTCCTCCTGGCCTGGCTGGGATGGGGAGGTTTCATGGAAAAGCAGCACAAGGCTCCTCGTTGCTGGGCTGTGCCTCGGGTTGCAATTTTGGTTTTTGTGAACGCTCTACCTTCACAATTTCCTGGGCGCTTGTGCCATTTATTTATGCCTGCCTCTTATTTATGTTCATAGAAGTGCATGCAGACACAGAACTGAGGCTTACAGAAAGTTCAAGCCAATACTTGCCATTTTTTCAGAGATATTTTCACAGCTCTAATATTCAAACGCTGCTTTTCCTAATTAAGTTTTCTTAATTATGATTTGCAAGATTAAAAGGCCACTGCCAATATAAACCACATATTGCCCCTGAACTGGTAGATTATTAAATTGAATTTTTAAATTAATTTTTACTTGCCATGATTTGTATTCTGTTTGTTCTGTGCTATTTTAAGCTTGGATAATAAATATCGTGTCAGTCTCGCATTCATTTGTGGACAATTCCAAGTTTTCAGTGCTACAGGGTAAGGGTTTGAAAGGCAACAACGCAATTTTTTGTTTTGTTTCAAAGAATTGTTTTTTTTAATTTTGTTCATCTTACGCTTTACAGAAGGCTTTTATTTTTAAACAAAACAAAAAAAAAAACTAGGCTAAATAAAAGTTGACAGCATCTCTTGAAATGATATTCTTGTTTATGACAGTGTAGAGGAGAGGCACAAAAAGTCAGAGGTCATTTTTTATATGCAGTAAATTCTCATATGCAGGAATGTCTGGATGTGTAAAGTGTCTGTACGAGACTTGAGTCATCCCCTCCCTTCTGATGGGATTTCTCAGGGCTATGGCTGTAAAAACTGCTTGTGATAAGAACATCTCCCTGCTGCCGCCGTGTTTCGCAGCCCTGGCACGTCCCGTTTGAATTCCCTTTTGCTGCTCCCTGGCCGGGGGCACAGCTCCTCCCCGACCCAGGAGGGTGAGTGGGCACTGCCAGTGAAAACACGGGGTAAAAAACAGGAGCTGAGTGCTGGCCAAGCTCAAGGACTGATGGGCTGGAGGTGCTGGAGCTGTGCCAGGGCAGGGAGCGAGGGAATCCGTGGAGTCCCAGGGGAATCTGATGGAGCTGAGGCGCTTTTGCGGTGCTGGCACTTCCCATTCCCGTTCCCAGCGGGAATGACCCCCTTGTCCCAGCCGGCTCAGGTGCACAGCTGTGCTCGGGGGCTCGGTTTCAGGGCTGATGAGCTCGGGGGCCCTGTGCTAGCGTGGCTGGAGAGCTGCTGGGCTGTGCCCTGAGCGCCCTGCACTGCGATGCTGCGGTTCTGCTGAGTTCTGGAGCGTCCCCAGGCAGGCAGGAGCCGCTCAGAGTCCAGAACACACTTTCCACGGGCCCAGATACACCGGGTAGTCTTTTAGTTCTCCGACAATGAGATAGCGAGAAGGGCTTTCGTTTGAAAAGTCCACAAATTTTATTTCGTCCTCCCGCAAAAAAGTCCAAAACAGCAAAAACCATGCAACTAAAAAGTAGAGATACTAGTTTTTGTCTCTTTGTCTAAAAAGTAACTCCGGAACAGCACCCAAAAGACAGAGTCACAAAGACAGGAACCAGAGAAAGCAAAAACTCACGAGAGACATAAACTCCTGGCCGCCACCATTACCACACAGTAAGACCTGACAAAAATACTCCAACCCCACAACCTAACCCAAAGAAAAGACAGAAAAATAAACCAACCGATCAGAAAACACAACTGAAGTACATCCTACACCAAGACATCCCAAGAGAAACTTTCTCTATCACCACAAACTGAGAGTTTAACTCCTCCTGGAAAAGCCCAGGAGATCAGCACAGGGAGCTCTGCCTTTAGGTCCAAGAGCACAATGGATTAAATGAATTTCAGTTTTGGCTTCTCTGAGCTGAAAGCAGAGCAGAAACTTGCACAGCAGCCAATGGTTAGTTTGTTCTGTCATGGAGGAGAGGTGAAATTCCTTAGCAAAATTGCCTCTTTCTTTCCTAAATTTCAAATCCTGAGGGCCAACACCACGAGGTGCTATACAGAGCTGTACCAGATTATCAGGCAGTTAAATTGATATAATAAACTTTTCTGCTCTTACACTACAGAATTCTATTTCTGCCAGGAAGGGCAATAAGAAAATATTGGTAAGGCATGGAAGAACCTTGAGTTTCGAATTCACGTGGGAAAACTAAGATGCTGAAAATTAATTGTTCTAAATGAATCCTTAAGAAAATAAAATGTTCTTGATCATTTGTCTCATATTGAAACTCAAGGTTTGAAATAAAATCTGTTGGGCATGTGCACACAGTCTGGTATTGTGGAAGGGCTTTCATTGAAAGGAAACGGTTGATATTTTTGGCATCTGACAGAATGTATGTAACAGAGCTTGAAATGGTGAGGATGGGGGGAGAAGCTTTTCTTCAGTCCATGATTTCCTGAAAAATCCCATTGGGAAAACCCCCACCATGTGTGAGCACAGGCAGAGGGTGATGGTGCAGAAATGCCATTGGCTTTAGACACTGTCTCGATAAGGACCTTTCTCAGAGCCACGGGTCCCTTTCAGAATGCTGCCTCTGTTATGCTGCTGTCCCAGTTTACGGCTTTTTATTTTCCACTGCAAAAGATCTTGGATTGAGGGATTGTCCTGATGATCTGTTCAGTGTTCCAAGGGGGCTGATTAATCTGAAAAACCCAACAAGACAGCTGAAACTGCTGCCAAAAACTGTCATCCGTTCTGCTCTCTCAACTGCCAGCTTTCTGTGCTCTTGCTGCAGAGACAGGTCTACTCTTAAAGATGCAGCCTGACGTTTCCTAGTGCAGCAGCAACAGGGTAAACCACGGGGGACTGATTTGGGGGGTTGAGTTTTCCCTTTATTCTGTCACTTCTGAGTGGTTGTTCTTCTCCTGAGGTAGCACCGAGCTCAGTACTGCTCTTAATTTTGTTTGCTGAGTGCAATTAATTCAGTGGCGGAGAGGATGGAGTTTTTCTGGGAGGGGAAAGTGGCTCTTAAAGGTTGATATGGAGTTTGTGTGGCATTTTTTTTTGTGCATCTCACAGCACTGTGGCAGCAAGAAAGGTGAATTTCTCCTGAGCTGCATTTCCTATACGCTCACTTAAAGCAATAATAATAATATTTTATTGCTGTTGTGTGTGAATGCTGGTGCTAAGCATGAGAAAAGGAGGCTCCTTGCTCTTTGAAGGGAGGGATTTTGGAGCTCTGGAAAAAGGGGAAGGTGGCCAAGCTCTCCCCATTGCATGATCCATATCCTGTATTTATGTGGGCTGGGGATGGAAGGCAGGAGAGCCCATGGCAAGAGCCTCCAGTCCCAAACTGGAATTGTGATACCTCCACACCAAAGTCCTGGGCTTAGGGCTTTTCAGAAGCCATCCCAGCCTTGCTGGGACTCCCTAAGAAAACTCTTCAGCTATGGAAGCGCAAGTCAAAAGAAAAAAAAATATATTTTGAAAGCAAACTGGATAACTGCAAGCTTGAGGGAATGTTTAATGGGGCCATTAATAAATGACTCAGGCAGCCAATGGGACGTAGCCTTTGGTCTCATGCCTTGCACTGCTCCAGAGGCTCCCTGTAATGAACACACCAAACGTGCCCCATCAAGCCTCGGTGCTTTAGCACAGAACACTCCTGAATTTAATGTGTGCTGGATGGCAAAGCGGTGCCTCCTGTAAACATCTCGGACAACCAGAGCTGAGAAAGCCTTATTAGGGGATGGATTTTTTTTTTTTTTAATATGGAAATCTTTAACTCTTCTCAGAGTTTTTTAAGAATATCCAAATGTTCTGGGTAAAGGAGAGGAACAACCTTCTGAACTTTACCTTGTGGGCAAAGCCCTGTGTTAACCCCCACCAGGTTTGCAAGTGGTGAGAGGTGTGGATGTCTCCAGGACTGTTCTGCTGTGTTAGCAACGTGTTTTGATCCTGGCTAAGAGCTGCAGAAAAGAGAGCATTGCAATAGCAATCATCACTGTTGTAGATGCTCAGATAGGGGCTTCTGTAGCACCCTGCACTACCCTAACTAAAGATTAAATTTGGTTAAATACACTCGCAGCAAACTGCCTTGGTTGTGCCAATTAACTTGGAAACGCAGCAGTGTTTTATTGCTTTAGGAATGAGTGGTACTTATTGGCTTCTTATATAACAGTTTGACTTCCTCATCCAGTCAGAAAATTGAGCATCTGTCAGACCATCAACCCATAAACGTCTTCATTAGATCTGATAAACAGACCGTGGCAAGCCAGAAAGTTGGAAGGTCCCACCCTTCTGCCTGGGGGGCTGGACTCACTTAACAGGCTTAAAAAGGAGGGATCTGTGTAAAAGAGGGAGAAGAAACGCTCTGGGTGAGCCAGAGAGGAGCTGCTCTGAGACGTGCCCAGGTGCAGCACTGAAATAACCTCTCTCAGGGCCACTGGGACTCTTCCCCATCCCTGTTACCAAACAAACAAAACCTTGGCAAGTGCCCGGTTCAGGAAGCTGTCCCCAGACAGATTGCTGGGTGTGATCCCAATAAAGCTGGGCTCCAGCCTGCTGCCAGCTGAGATCCCTCTGGAAAGCACCAGCCTTGTTGCTGATTTGAAGGAGCTCTGTGACCCACGGGCTGTGTGGTTTTTTTACCAGGCTAGTGATGTTTTCTGGAGCTCCTGCTGAGCCCTCCTGGTGCTTTGACTCCAAATATCCTGCTCCTGCTTTTGTGGTGCTGCACGAGCCAGGGGCATCACCCATGAAATGTTGCTTCTCCTGGCTGAGTTTTGGGACTGTTGGAGCAGCCTCGCCTTGGGTGGTTGTGCAGCCTTCCTCCCTGACCTCGGTGCAGTAAAGCCCATGGCACTGGCAGCAGAGATATTGACAGTGTTACAGAGGGAGGTGGAAGTCCTTAATCACACAGGGCTGCGTGGATGTTTTGTTATTTCCACTAATAGGAATGGACAAGGCACAGGCAGATGAGCCTTTAAATGCTGCTCCTCTGAGTCTTCCTTCAAAGGCAGAAATTCTTTTTTATCTCCCACAAGCTCCTTACCTCGCTCTGTGCTCTGACAAATCTGTCCCTTTAAATAAAACTGCTGCTCTTGCACAACCTTTGGTCTTGCAAAATGCAAAGCCATCTGTTACAACCTCAATTACAGGTTAGAGGAGACAGAAACTCATTTGATGGACTGCAAGAGCAGGATTTACCTTCCCTGTGTGTCTGAGGCAAAAGACGAGCCTTTACAACAGAGGCCAGGTCAAGAATGAGGAGTTTTGTCTGTTAGAGTAAATTGAAGAAGGGGAAAACTAAAAGACAGATTGAGTTCATACCTAACTTCTTAATGAAATCTAAATGTCTCTTTGTGTATAGTGGTAGGTACAAGCCTTTTGTGTTGGGTTTTTTTTTTTTTAATTTTCCCCCGAAGTTTGTAGATATTCCTGAAGTGCTGCTCTGCATTTTAAGGTTCCATACCCTCAGGAAGGAAAACTCAAAGCACTGATACTTGAATTGCTGCTTGTATGTTGTTATTGAGACAAAATAATTTAGTTTTTGTTGTTCATTCTTTGCAGGCTCAACCTAAGCAAAAAAAGTTAGCGCATGTGAGATAAAGCTGACAGGCTCTTGATTTTGATTTTTACTGGAAGATCAATATTTTAGAGATTTTAGTCTTAAGATGTGATCCTGGGATTTTCTAAAATTTCTTAATTTAAAGTTTATCAATGTAGTAGCATGAAAAAGTCAAACTAAGCATATGGGGAAAGCCTCTAAGAAACTTCAAAATGTTTGACAAAAATAGATCCTCTTTGTTTTCATTTATTGTGGATAATTCATGGATTCCCAGAATGTACAATTAAGCTTTATTTTTGAGGCTTGGGGTTGTTATTAATGAAGCAGTCACTCCACCAATTAAACCAAAGATCTTTAGCAGCAGATATATGTATTTTATATATTTTCTTTTCCTTACTCTGTTGCGATTCCCTTGGGAATAGGAAGCCCAGGTGCCGATCCTGCGTGAACATTTGTCTCCAAGAGTTTTTACTTCCATGGAACATATTGGCTGGGCTCTGTCTCACTCTGTCCTAACCCTGGGGTTTTCCTCCCCTTCAAGGTGAGACAAAACCAAAGCTCAGATCCACCAGTGAATTTTTCCCTTCCCCCTCCTGTCCAGCAGCCTGGGACAGGTTTGATTTATCTCCGTCGGTTGGAGCACAGGGAGGCGATTGCTGAGCAGAGGGAAAGAATCTGAGACAAACCTGAATGTGCTGAGTTTTAAAAAAAATAAAGAAGTAGGTGAAAGCAGTAAATACGGCAACTATGCCAATCCTTCCTACTCTGCTTTTCTGCTACATTCTTGTTATACAATGGTGAGAGCTGCTGCCGGGAGCACTGTTGAAAGATGGGGGATTTAAGAGAGCTGTGATGGCTCTGTTGGATTGCTGCCTATATTTGGACTGTATTTATTATTCTCCTTCTATTAAGGTGCTTAAGTATTCAGAGTTGGGTTTAGACAAGAAACAAATATCTGAGCAGCTGTGACTACATGTCTGTTGGTGATTAGTCATCACTACAACTCTTGAGAGTTGGATTTACCAGCAAATTGTTAAAATTCCCCCAAATGGATGGCAGCAGAGTGGAGAAAATTGAGGTTTATTTTGTTGTGTTTGGCTGGAAGTTTAAGCTGGAGCTACCCAACAGGCCAGAAGAGAGATCCTGAGTTGGCACAGGAGAATGAGCTGTTGAGGATTTTCCTTCCTTGCAGGTGCTGTTTTCTGTAGCAGCTCACCTGCCAGGATCTGGGGAAAACGCAGAGAGCAGGAAGAGATTTATCAATGATGCTTGCTGGTGAAAGCAAAGAGAATTGTGAAACTCTTGGGCAGGGGGAGCCTGATTCCACCTGCACTGCACTGATGGAGTCTCCAAGTGTTCAGCATCCCGTGGCTTTGGCTCTGCTGGGAGAGACAAGGAAGGACTGAACACTGATGTCAATCTCAGGCTCTGCCAGGGAGGCTTCTGCATATTCTGGTTTATTTTCCTGGAAATACTGAGTAAAAGGATCTCTGTTTTATGTTTCTGACTGATGTAGAGCATCACAGTGCAAGTTCTGTAATCCTCCTTGGGTTTAGAACAATTAAACATCACCATTTTCTCCCTCTTCTAAAACTGAAGGAAGGATGTTTATACTTAGAGTAGAAAAAACACCTGCTTGTTTTGGTCCCAAAAAAAGGACTTTTGCTAGAAAGCAAAAAGAGAACTCATATCCTGACCATGTTGAAGGAGAGAAGAGGATTATTTTCCTCCCCTGACAAATCCTGCAGCAAGTTTTCCTTTAGTTCAGGACAACGTTGCTCACTGGATGGGGAGAGAGGGACTAAAACTGGAGTTTGGGAAAGCCATCCCTGCTCAGCAAACATTCCCTGCAAACAGCTGGCTGAGGGAAGGCCCATCCACCATGAAAAATGCTGATTGGGAACCAGGGGAAATTGGGATTTGGTTTCCTGCCCTGCCACACACAAGCAGGGTAACCTGGCTGGAGCATTTTGCTTACAGGTGGGGCTATTCCTGTCCTGTAAGTGACCCAATTTGATCCTGAAATTGGTAAATTCAGGAATCTCCTGAAGAGCTCCTGCGAACAACTTTAGCAGTTGTCGATGCCTTTGTAATTTTTTGGGGTGGTGGTACCAATTAATTTAGACTATTTCATGTTTGGAATAATTTTGACTTCAATTCTTATCCATCACCAGAACTTGCTAAATGGATGTAGTGGGAAAGGTCACTGCTGAAATACCAAAATTTTTGGTGTGAGATGACTGCAAATGATAAATCCCATCTTTCATCAATAGCTGATTGTGTGCTACCTGCTTTTTCTGTTGGGGAGATCAGTACATTTCTTGGTCCAGTTAATCTCATTTCTGATGACCCTGTGAAAATTAGGGAACAATTTCTGGCCAAATCCAGAAAAGGCTCATCTTATCAAAGTATAGTAAAGATCAATCTGTTGAAGTTTGTTTTGCCAGTGTTTTATTTGCCACATTCCCAGGCATGGGGAAAATTCCTGTTTCACTCTCTGCTCTCAGCAGTGAGGTCCCATGGGGACAAAGTAAGTCCTCAAGTAGTGGTGGGCTGAATTTCCTCACTCAAGCTTTTTAAAATTCAAGAATGTGTTAATTCAAGAATCTCCAAGCTTCAGGAGTACCAATTATGCAAACAGAGAACATATTTTTCCCCCCTCGTTCAAGAAATAGCTGAATATTTGCACAGTGGTGAGGCTGAGGAGGCACAAGCTGTGTTCCAAAGGCAAAGCAAGGTGCAGTTCCTGCCCTGACTTGTAGGTGTTTTTCTAATTAAATCCTTTGCTAATGATAAGACTTTTGCTTTCACTTTGTTATTTTTGGTTTTCTGATCCCTTTTAATAGAATTAATACAATTTAAAAAAAAAGGAAAGGAGGTGGATCTTTGCAACAATGGCTCAGGGAAGGGAACCCTCAGTTCTGGCTGTACCCTAAGTGGTACCAGGCAGAGGTGCAGGTGATTTAACTGGTCCCAGCAGAATTCCAGCCTGGCCTTCCTGCAAGGAGAACTTTGGACAGTATTTGTGTACCCTGGTGCAGTTCTGTGCTGAGATGTCTCAAGTGATTCCCTTCTCAAAAGGCAGAGAACGCTGCTCAAGTTTGAAACGTTACCTGCCAAATACCCTGTGATCCTGCAGGAACTGCTCCATCGGTCCAAACACACTCCTCCAACCCCCAAAACGTGCTGTGCCACGTTGGTTTGTTTTCCTCTGCTGCCCTGGGAGGTTGTGAGAGGGGTGTGGGGGAAAGCCACCAGCCTGTGGTGTCCCTCCATCCCTCCAAGCCCTGGGTGTCCCTCGATCTCTCCAAGCCCATGGTCTCCCTTCAAGCTGTGCTATCGCTCCAAACCTTGGTAGCCCTGGGTGTCCCTTCATCCCTCCAAGCTCTCACATCCCTGCATCCCTCCAAGCTGTGCTATCCCTCCAAGCCCTGGGTGTCCCTTCATCCCTCCAAGCTCTCACATCTCTCCATCCCTCCAAGCCCTGGGTGTCCCTGCATCCCTCCAAGCCCTCATATCTCTCCATCCCTCCAAACCCTGGGTGTCCCTCCATCCCTCCAAGCTCTCACATCTCTCCATCCCTCCAAGCTGTGCTATCCCTCCAAGCCCTGGGTGTCCCTCCATCCCTCCAAGCTCTCACATCTCTCCATCCCTCCAAGCCCTGAGTGTCCCTCCATCCCTCCAAGCTCTCACATCTCTCCATCCCTCCAAGCCCTGAGTGTCCCTCCATCCCTCCAAGCTCTCACATCTCTCCATCCCTCCAAGCTGTGCTATCCCTCCCAGCCCTGGGTGTCCCTCCATCCCTCCAAGCTCTCACATCCCTCCATCCCTCCCAGCCCTGGGTGTCCCTCCATCCCTCCAAGCTCTCACATCTCTCCATCCCTCCCAGCCCTGGGTGTCCCTCCATCCCTCTGGCAGCTCCTGGAAAGGAAGCACCACACACAGCTCATTCTGTATCTGGGTGAGTTCTCCCAGGCTGAGCACCACAGCACCTTAAACTTGTGCCGTGCTCCTGCTGCTCGGTGCACGGAGACATCCCTGGGCTTTGCATGGCACTTACTGAGCAGCAGGCACGGGTCCCTTTGTGCTGTCACCCGGGAGCCACCCTGGAGTGACAGCCTGCTGGAAGAGAGCTTAACCCATTGTGTCCATTGTTTGTTACCTTCCCAAGGCTCTATTCTTCATCTTCTGCCCCAAGCAAACCAAATTTCATAGGAAAAAAACATAAAGGGCCTGCAGGGTGTGAAATGTTTCTTTGAACTTTGCAGACCTGAGAACAGACAAAGGGTTCAGCTGATTCTTCCTAATTTGGGATCTTTCCATCGACCCTTGCAAGCAGCTGAAAGAAGGTCTCACCATTATGTTGCCTTGATTTTTATTTTTCCTCCTTCTGGTCAAAATTCACAGTATTTGTAAATTCCTATGAGGGGACTAAAAGTGGTTGCAGAAGTCTGAAGGTGATGGATTTTCTTGAAGCGAAATTTTCAGGATCTAATTGAAAATTACACAAAAGGGGAGTTGGAGTCCTTGGATTTATTTTCTCTTTATATAAAATGAATCATAACTAAACAAGCATGACAGTTACAATCAAATTTGTTGGGTTACCATGGGTCTAAAGTGTAGAGCCCTGAGCTTTCAAGTGCACAGGATATAAGGGCTTTTTTTGAGTTGTTCAACATTTTAATGCCTGAACAGATTCTCAGGTCTGAAGGGAAGAGCCCCATCCCATATTTTCATTGATTTAGAAAAATCTCTGAATATTAAAACACTCTCTGGCTTGGAACAATTGAAATTACTTTCTTGATGACATGGAACAAAACAGAATGAGCAGAAAAGTGCTTTTTGACAAGGTGTTCCAATGCAGGTGTGTAATTTCTCTCTTGGTTGGTTTTTTTGTTTGTATCAGTTGATGACAATCTGGAATACAGGGATTTAGCCTGTTTTTCAGTGCTTTGTGTACATGGCAGTACTGCAAGGTGTCTTTCTGTTGTAGCCAGGGCTGGGCTGTGTGGGTGGAGGGATCCAGGATTGTTTTCATCAGCAGCTGAACTGGTCTGGCAGTTCCTGTAGAGGTTAAACTTTGAGGTGCATTTGCTGAATGCTGCAAAGGGAGGGTTTAAAATCAGATTTTTAATGTTTTTCATCCCCGCCCCCCTTCCCCCCCCCCAAGTCCTGCCTGTTGAATGCAGTGTTTGCTAGTATGTGAGCAAGTTTTGCCTTTATTTATTTATTTATTTTTAAAACCCCCTTAATTTAAGAGAACTTCCTCTCCTCTAAGTCCAGCAAGCAAATGTATATTTTTTTACATCATCCTCTGTGAAGCAAATGGACTTTCATAAGCCTACATGACTGTGGGCTCCTTTTCTATTGATAAGACTTTTGCTTTCACTTTGTTATTTTGGATTTCTGATCCCTTTTAATAGAATTAATACAATTAAAAAAAAAAAGAAAAGGAGGTGGATCTTTGTGACATGACTGTGGACTGTGGTCCAGCAAGCAAATGTATATTTTTTTACATCATGCTCTGTGAAACAAATGGACTTTCATAAGCCTACATGACTGTGGGCTCCTTTTCTATTGATAAGACTTTTGCTTTCACTTTGTTATTTTGGATTTCTGATCCCTTTTAATAGAATTAATACAATTAAAAAAAAAAAGAAAAGGAGGTGGATCTTTGTGACATGACTGTGGACTGTGGTCCAGCAAGCAAATGTATATTTTTTTACATCATGCTCTGTGAAACAAATGGACTTTCATAAGCCTACATGACTGTGGGCTCCTTTTCTATTGATAAGACTTTTGCTTTCACTTTGTTATTTTGGATTTCTGATCCCTTTTAATAGAATTAATACAATTAAAAAAAAAAAGAAAAGGAGGTGGATCTTTGTGACATGACTGTGGACTGTGGTCCAGCAAGCAAATGTATATTTTTTTACATCATGCTCTGTGAAACAAATGGACTTTCATAAGCCTACATGACTGTGGGCTCCTTTTCTATTGATAAGACTTTTGCTTTCACTTTGTTATTTTGGATTTCTGATCCCTTTTAATAGAATTAATACAATTAAAAAAAAAAAGAAAAGGAGGTGGATCTTTGTGACATGACTGTGGACTGTGGTCCAGCAAGCAAATGTATATTTTTTTACATCATGCTCTGTGAAACAAATGGACTTTCATAAGCCTACATGACTGTGGGCTCCTTTTCTATTGATAAGACTTTTGCTTTCACTTTGTTATTTTGGATTTCTGATCCCTTTTAATAGAATTAATACAATAAAAAAAAAAAGAAAAGGAGGTGGATCTTTGTGATGTGACTGTGGACTGTGGTCCAGCAAGCAAATGTATATATTTTTTTACATCATCCTCTGTGAAGCAAATGGACTTTCATAAGCCTACATGACTGTGGGCTCCTTTTCTATTGATAAGACTTTTGCTTTCACTTTGTTATTTTGGATTTCTGATCCCTTTTAATAGAATTAATACAATTAAAAAAAAAAAGAAAAGGAGGTGGATCTTTGTGACATGACTGTGGACTGTGGTCCAGCAAGCAAATGTATATTTTTTTACATCATGCTCTGTGAAACAAATGGACTTTCATAAGCCTACATGACTGTGGGCTATGCAGAGGGTAAATGTACAACCCCGAGAAAGGACTTTGTGAGCGTTGTGGGCAGCTGAAAAGCCTGGTAGACATCGGGCATCGTGTAGGATTGTGGCAAAGCAACGGCAGGGTGGTCGGGTTTGACAACGAACATCATCGCAAGGCTTTGACAGAATAAGGACTTACACGTGGTGTCAATCATTCTCCACGTGCCACTTCCAATCTGTCGTGCTGGGAGAGGGCGTCTGTCCCCAGTGGCGTCTGCAGTGCAGCTGCCAATGTCACAGCACCAAGGACGCCGAGGAGCGGAGCGTGGGGCGCTGCACTCGGGGTCTGGCGCTGCCAGAGAGGGGACAGCTGGCTCTGAGATGTCCTCTGCTCCAAGGACAACTCCCCAGAGTGGGCTGAGGGGAGAGGCCGGACCGTGGCTTCTGATGTTCTTCCCAGTCAGTGAAGAGCAGGAGTGGGTTTGCAGCACTAAGGGTGGGACACTTGGAATGGACTTGAGCTCATGTTAATGTTGCTGATTGGGTTCTTCTGCCCTGCTTCTAGTTAGCTCTGAGGGGATGAATATTTCCTCCTTCGAAGTTTAATTGAATTTTCACTGTGTTAAGAAGAGGATAAAGATATTTTACCTCATTTTTTTTTAAGCTGCAGAGGGTGCAACATGAGAGTCTCAGTATTTTCCTGCTTCCGTTTTCATGTGGTTTTTCTATAAATCAATACCAGAGCCAGATAGAAACTTTATTTTCCTTTTTAAAAACAGGTATCTCCATGCCACTTAGGCAGCTTGGCTTTTACAGGGGGCCTGTGGCTGATGGGCTTTATTGTTGGAGAAAGCGCGAGGTTTGTCACTGATGATCTCTTGTGATTGAACATTTATCTTTCCCTGTTGATTTTCTGATGCCTTTTGAAGTGTGAGATTGCACTTTGCTCTTCTCTCTGAGTTTGTTTAGCTTGGTCAGTAGATTGAAATGATGTTGAGGCAGAAAGAGGAGCTCACATGTGCACCCCATGTATTCCCCTGCCTGGTTTTTATGTGAAATCAGTCCAAAAGCAAGCCAGATGCACCAGGCAGAGGTGGGCTGGCTGATCCACTGTCCGCCTAATCCGCACAGATGTGGGAAAGAAGGGTCTGGATGAGGCTGGAATATCTTGCACAGGGGCTGGGAGGGAGCTTTGCTCTGCTCACAAACCCACTGAGGGAGGGAGCAGAGCTGTGTTACCAAACCTGCTCGAGACTCCAGGACCGCAGAGCAGAACTCCTCATTCTGAGGCTGCTGTGACTGTGTCCCCTCCAGCTGCAGAGAGCTGCTTCCTTCTCTGCTTGCACAATTTCCTTCAGAGCACAAATCGCACCCAGAGCGAGCTCCGTGCAGGAGCTGCAGCGCTGGGCTTTGAGCTGTGTGTCTGCACAGCTATGCTTTATTTTGAATAAAAGGCAGCACACGGTAGGGAAGGAGGGCTGTTTTTGCAAGTCTGCCTATGCACTGGTTGCATTTCATCTCCGTTTTAATCTTCAGAGGAGCGCACAGACCAATATCCAAATGGCAGCGCAGTCCAGACGGGTTCTTCATCCTCTCGCTCCTCCCACTGCTGTGGGTGTTGTGTTTGTCATGTTTGTGTTGGGGGGGTACAGGAGTTGTTCTGTGTCTGCTCTGGTAGAAGTCAAACAGTTGTGCCGTGCCCTGGGGCAGTGTCTGAGTGTGTGGCGGTGCCAGCTCGTGGTGCCAGGAGTGACCGTGAGTGTGCGCACGGGGCTGGCACAGCAGCGCCTCTGCTGCCACACGGTCCCCTCGAACAGAGCCAGTGATCGGAGAAATGAGGGAGGAATTCACAGGTCAGGACTGTAAATAAATTCCACGTGGGTTTTGATTGCTGCCTTTGCTGATGCTCTCCTGCCTCGTTTAAAATGTTCTGCCACAGATTTACAGCCGTGTTCTGGGGAGAGAAATAATTAACAGCAGTAGGGTGGCCAGCACATAAAAAACTGGGACATTATTTCATACAACTTTTACGTTCTGGAGAAAAGTGGGTGCAACAGTGTAAGGCTACTCCAAACTGCCAATCTCCAGTGCATCCTCAGAGTTTCCTATTTGGTATTTCACCCTGAGCTCTGTGAATAGCAGTAGTAAAAAACACGTGCAGGCTGTGTCATCTTTGTGTGGGGATGAGCACAAGTGCAAATTCATAGCTGTGAAAATCTGCTGTTTTGATTCTTTCTGCTTTATTTTGAATGCTTAGTGGTGTGCCCAGAACCCTACTGCTGCACAGGCAAAGCTCCAAAGAACGATGGGCTCGCCTCCCGTTTTTATTTGGAGTTTTACAAACTGTAATAAAAGAGCACCCAGACAATGCTTTGGGCACTGCAGATGATCTTATTTAAAAAACACCCTTGTAAACAAATGGCTTCATCAACCACCTCAGATCGGATCAAATAAAACTTGCTGTATTTATTCTGTTGCTGAGTTCAGAGCCATCTGTTGCTCACTATTAACAGGCTGTTTACATACATGCAGATCCAAATGCTCTGGAAATGGGAATTGTGTTTTCTCTAGGAATCCCACAGTGTTTAGCAGCGATTCCATCCCCCAAGTTCTTACAGTGAAAGGGGAAAAGAGAGTCTGTGGTGAGCTAGGAGGACTAAACCCCTGCTTTGCACTGACTTGTGGGCAGATATTCCAGAGGATGGGAGCTCCAAGGAAGTTTGTTTGGAAATGGGGTTACCGGAGAGAATGATGTGCTGGGCTGGAACAGATTGTACTAAATCTCTGAATCTAACAATCTGATATTTGTCTCATTTATAGAACAGTAGAGTGCAAATATTTATCAATTTTAGTAAGAACAGTCATATAAGAGTACAACAGAAGTACAAATCAAAATCAAGAACTAAAAGCTGTGACTGTAAAACAATAACATCCAAGATTTTTCTCCAGATATGGTAAATCTGGGGGTAAGGGTGATCTGCCATTTGATTTGATCCTTTCTTTTATGTCATTGACTTCTAAATAGCTACTTTTTCCAAGTGATGAGATATTGTTAGATCAAAGCTCTGGTGTCAAAAATGATGGTCTATTTTAAAGGAAAAAGTAATAATAAATAAGTTCTTATAGGGAGCCCTGGAAATGAGTACGGAAACTTCCAAGGAATATGCCTGTCTGCCTTTGGCTCAGGATTTCCCTCCAGCTGGGTGATTGGGAACAGTAATTTCTCAATGAGTTGCTGGAGAGCCCTTGGGGCTGTTTGGCCAGGAAGAGCAGTGTGCAGCCTTTTGCTCTCACAGGAAGAGCTGCTGATGGAGCAGAGATTGGGAATTGGAAACCATGGAGTCGTCTTCGCTTATGTTTCCATAAAGGTGGTTCCATCCTGGAGTCAAAATAGATGTAATTTCTTTTAGATTTGGGTGGTCAAGGAAGCCACATCTCTGAGAGTCCTTGTCCCCAGCAGAAGGGGACAATGGGTGAAGCATTTTAGGGTGGACAGAGACAATCACACAGAGGTGCCATGGCCCCAGAGCTCCTGGAGCTGCCCAGCAGCCCAAGGGTTTCAACGGTGCCTTTGCTTTGCCTTTTTTTTTTTTTTTTTTTTTTTTCCTTCTGTCTTCTAAAGTGTTTGCAAAATGTGGAAAAATGCAGCAGGTCCAGAAAAACTGGAACAGTTTGGTGCAATTATTCAGAGCAACTGCTTAGCACAGACAAACCATAGTAAACCCCTGCCTAGGAAATGCTGCAGTTGAGTGGTAAGAAAAAAAAATATTTTTAATAACAATCCCCCTTGAGGAGAAACCAGAGCTCAAATATAAGCCTGATTTATGATAAGCATGGTTTGAAGTTTCTTGATGAGAACTGCAGAGATCCACAAAGAACAGTTCCATGGAATGCAGGGAAAAGCAGAGGAGGTGAGCAAAGTGGGATGCTCCTCCTGGATTGTGTCTGGAAAATTTATAATTGTGCATAATCCATGGCAGAGTTGTTTGTGTTACTAGAGCACATCACATGGCAAATGTAGAAGTGTGTTGAAACAGCTATAGGAACACCAACAGTGCAACACCATTAGTCTGAAATGGCCTAAAAATCTTGATTTAGCACAATTTCCAGCTTTTCCATCACTTCAGGATTGGTGACTTTCCTGTGTGTTGTTTATCCCAAAATCACCGGGTCTGATATTTGAAAAACTGGTCATGCACAAGCAAAATGCATGATTTTTTTTAATTATTGCTTTTGTGCAAGAACCCTTAGACCATATGAAAATCTGGTCCTTGCACCTGTAGGTGATCAGGCAGTGCCTCCTGCACTTGAGGGATGTTGACAGCTCAGTGCCACACTTGGGAGACTCTGATGTCCTACAAACTCAATATTTCTTGGCTCCTCCAGAGCAGGGCACAGACTTCCTCCTGTATCCTCCTCATCCCATGTGCAGTATTGGGGGAACTAATTATAACCCAGGATTTATTGTAGAAAACTCTGTGTGTGCTCTATTAACAACCCTCACAATGTTTTTTCAAGGTTCTCCTTAGCAAGGGCAACTGCTGCTGGCATTTTGGCTCCCCTTCAAACCAGTCTTGTCAGCAAGAAAAACCATATGAACTTGGAGATTGAAATCAGTTGCCCCAGGGTACCAGGTCCGGTTTCATTTTAACAATAAAAGAATCTGATGCCTTTTAGCAGGCAGGTAGTTATTGCCTGGATGAAGGAAGAGTTGTAATAGTAAATCTAGAATTGCATTCAGATGTGGCATCAGCTGATATATAAAGTACTGCGTGTCTTGCCATATCCACCCACTCTTTCTATATGCAGGGAAATCCGAACCGAGGGAAAAGTCAAATGTTGGGCTGGCTCCCCCAACTCCACAATTACGTGCCAGTGATCCTGAACTTCCTCTCCATTTGCAGGTTAGCTAGAGGGGCCTGAATGCTAATGCTGTGCTCAATTCCATGCACTGTTTACATTCACCTACAAAAGCTTGAGCGTGTCTGGCTCTCCAGACGCAGAGGACTCGGGGACACAATAAACGTTTGAAAGTTCCTGGAAAATTATCGTTATGGGAAGCTGTCCTTTGTAGACTGAGCTGTAGTGGTTGTGCACTGATCTCCTGTGGCTGAGGTGCTCATTGGAGCCAAACACTGGGTTGACTGGTTCCTACTAAATTTGGGGATGGGAGGCGCTCATCAGTGGGGTGCACAGCTCTCGCTGTGGCAGAGTGAGCCAGCTTTGCCCCAGCAAAGGGAGGAATCATGCATTAGTTACTGCCTGAACCTCTTGTTGTTATCTCAGGTAACAGGTGAAATGACTTGGAGTTCTCTCTAGACAGTTCCTTAATGTTGTCACCACTACAAAACTTTTGCCAACTCCCAGCAGGGATAAACCAAGGCGAAGGTGGTGGTGTTCTCCTTCGAGAGAGATTCCCAATTAATTTTTTTTACCAAGTACACCATTGTTCTGCAGCATCTTGTCTTTGAGGCTGTGGAAATGAGGCTTTCTGAGTGGCTCAGAGCTGGTGGCTCTGGCAGGGCTGGTGGTGGTGTGCTAATTGCAATCCCAGAGCCTGTCCCATGCCCAGCAGGACGGTGGCTCTCAATGGCACCGAGCAGCTGTTGATGGTGGCTGTAATTGCTGCCCTGCTCTGTTGAACAAGTGGAGTAGTGGGGAAAGCCCTGCTGGGCTGCAGCCTAACAGCTCCCCTTGTGAATAACCTTCCCGGAGGTGCCGCTCATTCTTCTGCTCAAATACGGTGGAATTAATCTCACCCACGTGGTTTAATCAGCACAAAATGCATTTGGCATGTCGTGGGGAAGGAAACTGCTCTCTGCCACCGAGCCCAGGCTGGGCTGCAGCTGCCAAGATAAACAGGGCTGTAGATGAAGACATCCTGGGTTGCTGTCAGTGCCCAGAGTTCACCATCAGAAAGAAATGGGGTTTTGCTTGTTGGTTGTCTCCCACCTGCAGAATGTGTTGTGTCTCAGTCTGCAACCAAGCAGAAAGCTCAGGGCATGGATTCCTGCAGTGGCTGCCTGTGGGAAAGCTGCTTTCTTTCCTGTCAGGTCCTTACAGGTGTGTGGTTCTCTCTTCATGGGCACACAGGTAAACCAGCAGAGCCTGTGCCTGCCTGCAGTGTCTGTGCGCCTCTGCAGTGGGGAAAGCTGGGCAGGACAATTAAATTAGGTGCTGCAATCTGGGTTTGTTTGGGGGGGAAGAGTGGGAAATGTGAATGGCTACAAGTTAAAAACAAAAACCCTGGAAGCAGTTATTTTGATGTCATTAAAATGCCTTATGGTGTTGCTTCAAATTCAACTGTTTAAAATGCAAACTTCAGAAAGATGTTCTGTTACCAAAAGAAAAAGCCATAAAATTAGGTTTGTAAATTAAAAATGGTACAATTTAATGTAGAAATATTTTCACGGGGTGGGGGGGGGGAAAGAAGCTGTCCAAATTCACGAAGAGATTTCATTTTACAGGCAACATACCGCTTTGAAGAAGTGGTTTTATCAACATATCTCAAAGCAGTTTCACCATCTATCTCTTATCTATGTGGGTTAATTTTTCTTGATGGAATTGCTTTGTCTTTCTTGTGTCTTCAAATTGATAGCAAGCTGATCCTTTACTCAGCCTCCTCCCTTTTGATCTGATGCTACATTTGTCTCAGTCATAGAAAATGTTGCTCAACAGGATATCAGTGCCTTTGACCTTTTCCTGGGATACACAGTCCCATGCAATTCCCCACCACACGTGCCTTAAAGAAGGAGTTTGCAATCTTTGCAGGTTGAGCAAGGTAGGACTGGGCTGCTTTAATCTTTGTACAGCTTTAAGCAATCCAGAGATGACGTTGTTTCAGTTGCATGGGTTTGCCTCACTGTGGTTGGTAGGATCCACTAAAACAATGTCAGGTATGTTCAGTGGAAAACCTTCAAAAGGAAAAATAAATTTTAAAAAGAACCAACAGTGTTGTTTTCTCCCATGACAGAAGAAAACTCATTTTGCATGCAAATAAATCAATCAATCACCTGGCACTTTTCAATTGGAAAATCGTAGGAAGAGGGGGGAAATGCCATTATTTTGTTTATTCTTCTAGTAGCTAATTTTCTTTGCCTTTGGGAGCTGTCTTATAAAGAGTACATAAAAGATTTGTTCTGTTTGCTTGGGGATTGGGGAAGATGGAGCCACCAGATCTTCCTGATATTTGTGCCAGGCTCATGGAAGGAGAAGAAACTTGCAGGAGTTTTTGTCAATCTCTAAGTTTACCAGTGATTTCATGTGATCTAAACTTTAAATTTCTCTGAGCATAATAATGAATATTATAATCTTTCCATCTTTATCAAGTTGTTTAGGTTAAATTATTGTCTCCTCAACTGGCATTAAACTGCTTTGACACAGAGGCTCTTCCACTGTGACCCACAGTGGCTCTGGATTCAAATGTTTGATATCCAGTCATCCTTGGCAATTTTGGAGGAATTTTTTTGGGAGTACTTCAAACTTCCCCTCTTGGTACAGTTTCAGCTGGCTGCAGGAAATAATTTAGTAAGGGATAGGTAAAAGTGCAGGCTGGTAGCACCATGTAATCTACCTGACAGCTTTTTTTTTACTTACTCATTTATCAACCTAAAAGCTAAAGCAAATAGGGATGCAACCTGTAAAGCTGTTGAATAACTTTAGTGAGCTTAACCACATGTTTAGCCTGAGGAAGAAAAAGTAGTTAATTTTATATCTAAATTTTTATTTTTTTTTATCTAACGCAAAGGACCCTCCTTTTTCCTGAAGGCAATTTCAAGCTGTTATTCAAGAATGAAAATTGATAATTGTTATATCTGTAGTCAGTTGATCTTAATTTTAGTGGAGCTCCAGGCTAGCAAATATGAAAATATCATCTTGCTGGCTGATAAACTGGTTAAATGCATTGGTGCAGGATTTTGATGAAGTGGCAATAGTGAATATTTGTTGCTTAGCAAAGAGCAGTTATAATCCTGCCTTTGGAGTAAATCCAAAGAGGGAGGGAGAAAGAAGTCATTCAGCAGCAGCATGAAGTGGTGTTTTTATCTCTGCAGACACACACAAACATTGTTAGACAGCATAAAGTGCTCTCGTCGCAAATTGTTTGCTCTCCCCGCTGCTGGGATGAACCTCCTGGAGCACGAGGAGGTTCCAGTGCCTGCACCCAGAGCTTGTCCAGCTCAAACATTGGATCTCAGACCTGCCCAGTGAACAGACTTTTCACCCCACGTCAGGGTCAGAATTACAGAAAGGCAGCAGATGCTTTTCTCTCACCTGCACAAAGGGCAGGGGGCTCTTTGGGAAAGCCCTTAAAGGTGGCTGAGCTGCCCTACAATCAGGGACCTCAAACCAATGCAGCCATGAAAAAATGCCCTGTCTCCAAAACCAGGATGGTGACTCCTGCCTGCACACCAGCGTTTTACAAATCACTCTTCACACTGGTGAAAAATAGTGTATTCTTTGCACTGGTTGTTGTTACAGAAATGTTGTGGTACCTGTTTGGACAGTGAGAGTCCTTTCAGTCCATGCACTAATTAATGGTTAATTATTAATGTCTTGTCTTGAGAAATACCTTTCTCTTGCTTTCTCCCTTCCATACTTCCTATGGATACCTCCACTACTGGGTTTAGATTGATTAAAGGCAGGGTTGATTTCAGCTTCAGGCACTAAAATACACTTTCCTGCTTTTCATTAATTGTCACGCCTGGTACTTCTTGTGCTGGTACTACTTGTGTCCAGTTCTCTGATCTTAAAGGTACAGCATCATGTGTGTTTTCCCTAGAAAACGTTATTTTAAAATGAATTAGTACTTTTTTCTTTTTTCCTCCAAGTGGCTTTTTGATATTCCATCAGAAACACTGCAAAGAGGTGAGATATTCTGCCTCATCACAGGATTAGGGGAATTAGCCAAATGGATGTTGAGGAGTTAGAGTAATATCTCCTGAAATTGAGACAAGCAGAGTAATTTGCAGGAGTATTTAACCATAAGAGTTATTTCTGCAGTGCATCTGCTCAGGAGGCAGCACAGCTTTCCAGCTGTGTGTGCAGCACTAATTCAGGGAGAACTTCTGTTAGAATGGAACTTCTTGCAATGTCACTTGCATTGGGGCTTTACAGCAGCTAAAAGTGGGCTGCTTGAAGTCTGACGTTGTCTTCCATTCCACAGGCAATGGGGTTTTTTGGGTGTATACAAGTTTTTGTGGTTTAATAAGACGGGAGAAAAAAAGTCAGCAACTGAGACGATTTCAGCAACTTGAATACTGCTGTGATGAAAGAAACCAGATATTATGGATTCATTCTGGGGTATGAATTTATTAAAGGCCTTAAAGTACTTAAAACAGCTGCTGTGCATCTTGCAGCCATACCTGTAGGTTTTATTTGAATATATATAACACTATTGCTAACAAAGATCACAATCAGAGGTGAACCTTGCAGTGCAGCAAGGATAACAATGTTCAGAGAATAACTGGAGAGATATTAATTTAAAGCACATGCAGTCCACTGTCCCAACTCAGCCTGCAGGGAGCAAAAGCAGAAAACGAGGGCCATGTGGAGATGAGGTGGTGATAACTCCGTGCAGAGGCAGAGGTGCCAGCTCAGCAGTGTCACAGGGTGTGATGAGGCACAGTTATGCAAACTCCCGAGATGAGAAATCCTACCTGGACAGGTGAAAGGATGAAATAAGGCCCTTAGAGGCAAAGCAATCCAGGCTTCTGTCGATGACTTGGTGATAAAAGGGCAGTGTCAGACACTGCGAGCAGGAGCTGAGGCTTCTCATCATTCCATCTTCAATCCCATCATTTCATTCCCTGCTCTTCTTTTTTTCTGTAGCTCAGAGATGCTTTTACTGCCCTCAGTGCTGGTCTCGAACTTGTACAAGCTCATAATTTTAACTGTGAGTTTCCATAAAAACATTAAGGCAACAGAGAAGATAAGTGACTTGCCAAAGGCCAAACAGAGCACCTGAGGTGGAGTCAGGCACAGCACCCAGTTCTCCAGGCTCATTTGTTTAACTGCTTTTCCTATTTTCCACCACTTTTCTATTCTCTATCAGTCCCTCTATTCTTGTTTGAAGCGTGGGGGACTTTGTAACCCTGTATTTCTCACAACTGTTTAAAAGCTCTGCAAGAGGGAAATGCTCCTGATTGTTTCTGTTCAAAGATAGGGGCGTTTCTAGATGTGTCACATCTGAAAAGTGAGTGACTTTTGGCACCTAGTCCTCAGTTTTCTGACATGAGGGACACATGCAAGGAATATCAAATACATGGCTGAAGCCAGACTGTGCCTCTCGAGGCATACCATGTTTTTTTTTCTATGCTGAAGGCCTAAAAAGGGAATTTTCTCTGCCTATCTAGACAGGAGAGCCCCTTTTAGGTATTATATGCTGTACAAATATTGGCCTACTCCTTAAAGCCATTTTCATAGAAAGTTGAAGTCAGTCTAAGAAGGAGAACATACCCTTTTATATGTGTTGGATAAGGTAAATGATATCAAATAAAATGAAGGATTAAAGCATGCTCGAGCTTGAAGCAATAGATGTAAAAAGGACAGGAATTACTGTTTACTTACATTTTTCAGCTGGGTGTGTGCAATCAGTTTTGCTGAGGATTTATGTATCACACCAGGTGATTTCCAGCCTGTGCCAACTCCCACAGGGAGCACCACACCAGCAGCTCTGCCCTGAGCTGCCCAGCAGCTGTGGGCACTTGCCCAGTGATGCCACCTTCTCCTTACACTTTTCTTCTGGTGACACTTCCCTTTTCTCGCCATTTCTTCGGATTCCTTAAGCCTGGATCACCAATGGCTTTGTAGTTAAGATCCACCCAGAGATATTTTCTTCTTTCTTCTTTTTTTTTTTTTCCTCTTGTCCCCCTTTTTTGTTTAAAATTGTTGAGGTTTAGGAGCTTTGTTCTCTGGTTATCACAATGTTTCAAAGCATAGTAGTGCCAAGGTATCTCCTAGAAATTGTGTAGAAAGTGTTGTGGCTTGCACCTTCAACAAAAAGTAAAATACACATTGCAGTGTGGTTTATGTGATTTACACACCACGTTTTATACTCTACATTGTTAATGAGCACCGTGACAGAGTCAAAATCAGTCTGAGTAATACAGCAACAAAATTAACGAAGTAAAAGAATTCAGAGAGTCTTGAGACAAATCAATATAATTATACTTCATATATAAAAATTAGAAATTGTGCATCAAAGTTAGAGCATTAGAAGAGCAATGGAACAGAGATAGTTACACAGTTGGAAACGCACATGTATTTACAACTGTTTAACCACAACTATGTAAGAATTTCTATAAAGAGTTTAAACAAACAGAAAAGATCTCTGTCTACACACTCTGCTCTGAAATGAGCTGGCCCAACAATGGAATTGTTCTCCAGCAATCAATCAAACCCTTAAAAAACATTTCATGTTTCTAATAATGCCAATAAGAAGGAATGAGTCCAGCAACTCCAATTTCCCTCTGTTTCATCAATGAAACCAGCAGCTGGGTTTGGCTTTTCGGGTGTTTTGTGGGTGGTAGTTGGACAGTTCAGGTGAGCTGCCGACGTAGCAGGGATCACATTCAGGTTTCCATAGAGAATTCGGACCTCACTGCTTTGTTCTCCAGGGTCCTTTTGATTTCCTGCAGCAGCTGTGAGGCAGAGGTTGGGCTGGAGGTGGGGTGGAGGGTCTGGCTGGGATGTGGGCAGGGGTCCAGAGGAACTGGGATGGAGAGTGGTCATCTCTGGGAAATGTGGCTTGTCTCAGTCTGGGATTGCTTGCTGGCAGCTGAAGTTGTGGCAGTCTGAGTGCACAGAGGCTGATTGATTATTAAAACTAGAGCTGAGGCTTTCTGAGACATCACAATGCTAAAAGAAACATCCAAACATCATTTCTCCGCCACATTTCAGCTTTGAGACTTTTAAGCATCAGCAGCAGGTCTGCATCTCCTCCCAGCTTTGCACCATGGCTGCAGCAGAGACCAAGAACCTCAGGAAAGTTTCCTTCCAGGTTCAAACAGGGGAGAAGGATGGATCTCCTGGAGGAAGGAAGCAGAGCTGAGCTGTGGCCAAACACGAGGTGTGTTGGGCTCTGCTGTCCCAGTAACTGTGGGGAGGCTTTGCAGTGCAGGACAGCCAAGCAGGGCTGCTGCTTGATCCATAATTTTTCACTGGAGAGGTGCAGCTACCCTTGATCCAGTTGGCTTTGCCTTGAATTGATCTTTCCAGAAAAGCAAACCCAACTAATGGCAGCTGCCAAGCTCATGTAATTGAACTCCTGGGGTTCTTCCAGGACTTTGTAGCTGCCTCAATCCTCCTGTCCTGCACTCGGGGCCCCTGAGGAGGCTGCAGGAAGAGCAGATGCCCCTGGAGCACTCTGAGGTAGGAGAAACACCATGGAAGCACAGAAGTCAAGGCTCATTTAGAGCATTTATTTTGCTGTTTCACACCCCAGTGTTCCTCCTCTTAACCAGATCAAATTTTACTAGAGGGTTGATCCACAGAGAAGTTCTTTCAGAATGAAAAATCTGTTTGCTGGTGGGGAAAGGGTAACGTAGCAACTCTTGTGTGTACTTTGGTGAAAAAGCACTGCATAAAAGGTGACTCTCTTTATGTTTCTCTGGGTGATTCAGGCTGGCTGGGTGTGGCAGCCAGGGAAATTTGATCCACCAACTATTTACATAAACCAAAAACTGTTTGTCTAAGCACCAGGAGACAAGGGCTAAGCTGGATGAAGTGCTGTAAAGAATTCTTTTTGCAGAATGATCTCTATTTGCCATCCAAAGAGGCAGGCAGATGCTTATACAGTACAATATAAATTTTTGAGGAGTAGTTAAAATCCTTTCTCTAACAGCATGGTCAAGCTTTGTCCTCTACCCCCTTGAGAGCTGAGTGTCTGGATGGAGAAAGAATGGTGGAGGAGTGCCTCCTAAAAGTCTCTCTTTAGGCCTTCAAAAATTAGAGAGAACAAATACACTATGAAGCTTAAAAAAAAAGGTTGTTGCAAAAATAATTTCCATTTTGTACAATGTTTACCAGAGCCACTGCAGAAATTTCATAATCACGTAATTAACCATTCTGCCTGTCAAGTGGCTCTAGTTTCGGCTAATACTAACCATGTAAAGCTCTAACATGCAAATGAACTGGCAGAAAGGAGTTCAGAATTTAACATTAGGTGCTGATTTCACTACTGATAAATTGCTTTGATCCATTGAGTCATGCCTTGTTGTCCTTCCAAATGAATGCGAGCACCTTCTCCTGGAAGTGAGTCACCCCTGGAGATGGGGGCCAGCCTGACCTCGCTGCTGTCCAGCCTACACTCACATGGTTTAAAACCCAGGATATGTTTCTCCTCATGGGTTTATTGTGAGGTCAGGAAACGCTGTTCTTTCCATTTTACAGCAATGGGGCTGAGGTGTGAACTTCTGAAACGTGTTGAAGCAGCAAAGTCTTGAAATTAGCGGGAGCTGCAACACCCAACATCTGGTGCTCATTTCTATGGGAGATAGATGGTTTGCCCAAGATAACTCAGGAAAACTGGAGCAGACAGCAGAGTTAATCCAGCTCTGTGTTCTGGGCAGCAAATTTTCTTGCTCTGATGGAGTGAAATTATCTGTTATCCTTTGTTATTCTAAAAATCTAACGTGAATGTATTTATGCTGTGGAGTTTATGCTTTCTGCCCATTAATTTTGTGCATTTGTAGAAGCCAAAGTCCCCGAAACAGGAAAAAGTAAAGCACAGTAGTGTGAACTTTTGATATTCACCTTACATATGAACACCAGCTCCTCCTTGGCACTTTCCTGCCTCGCTGTCCTTGGTGTGTGCAGTTCTGGGTGAGTGGAACAAGACAAGGATGGCTGCTCCTGCAGTAAAGACAGGGTTATTTTTAGCAAGGGAGGATCCACTTCTGCAAGAGCAGTGAAATGTGCACTTCAGGCCTTCTGCTGTGATTGTGAGGATGAACTGTTTCATGGTTGTAGCCCAGGATCCATGTCTTGGTTGGTGCTTGCCCTCCAGAGGCAAAGCCAAATGTGGAAGTACAGCCTTCCTGTGAGACACTTCCACTGCCATTAATGCTTTGTGGTGTTCAAATGCACAAAGGAAATACTTTAAAGGCACAGACAGTTGACAGAGCAGAGGTCCAGATGCAAGAGGACTGATTTGAAAGGCCTCTGTGTTCCATATAGCTGTACATGTCTTCCCACAGGTGAGTCTGGGAAAGGATATAGCACATTTTCCCCAGGACAGCTCCGTGCATTTTCTATTCCTGATCAAGATCTATTCATTGGGCAAGTGCTGTTTAATCAAGCAGCAGGAAAAGGGTGTGTGCTGTCTTCAGAAGTACAAAGAAATCTCATTCAAAGACAGTCCCGTTCTTAAAGGGCTGGTGTTTAAATTAGACCTGCCCAGACAAGTCTGGCATGTTTAGTGTGACCCCCTTTTACTGTGGATGTTCCGGTTATAACCATCTTACTGCTTCCAGTTAAAATAAAAACACAACAGCCACGGAAAACATGGAGCAAAGCAAGCTCCCAACACTCGCCAGCCCCTGTTTCGTGACAAACCACTTCTACTGGAAAGCCAGCTACGAGCAAAAATTTTAGAAAAGTACATAGAAGAGGAAATTCAGTAGACAAACTTGGAAGGTAGTGTGCAAATCAACAAGGGCAGTAGGGGGGAAATGGCATTTTTTGGTTCATTCCATTATTTGGCCTTCATGGGTTTTGATGCCATTTGGACCTAAAGGTATTGAAGGCTCTGTGGTTGCCTTTGTTCCTACAAACCAAGCAGAGTGTGTCCTTCCCTGCTACACTAGCAGGAGAAGCTGCAAATCATCTTTGATGCTCAGAAGAATGGTGATGCTGGCTTTTTTCCTCTTCTTGTTCCTTTATCTCTACTATTCCAATGTTACCTATGATGATAATGAGTCCTAGAGGTCACCGAGGCTTATTTGAGTCACGTTGTCATGATATACTATAGCTTTATAATGAAATTATAATATGCTGCAAGATGTGCAGCTTTTCTGGTGTAAGGGAGACCACCCTGGCCTCTCCTTGAGCCCATATGTTCAGGTTTTTCCCTGTTGAGTCCCTTGGTGTGTTACAGCCTGCCTCTGTCTTCTTCAGCCTCCTGGCAGAGGTGGCAGATGCTCAGCTCAGGCCTGCAGTGAGTCATGTGTGGAGAATGAACGATCCATCTGCAAACTCCGTGCGTGTGGGGAGAGACTCCCTGGCAACCACTCCCAGGTCATGCTGCTCGTGGGGATAAGAGCAAGTCCAGCACTGCCTCGTTTCACCAGGTGTTCACTGCTCCCCTCCTGCCCTGCGGTGCTGCAGGGGCAGCAGGCAGGAGGAAGGGGTTGGAAGTGTGTTGATAACTGCTGGGGTACCCCTTGAGGCAGCCTTCCTCCCTTCCTCCTCCTTAATTTGACGAAGCCTAGGAAGATGTTATGTACAAAAGCATCTTATCCTTGCTCACCCAGTACAGGAGTGAAGGTGACTTTTCTTTTTCTCGATGTGAGATACAGCAGGGCAGAAACACAGATATCATCCTTAAACTGTGCTTTCCATCCTGAGTTATTGCCTCACAAGCAGCTTGGGCCGTTTTCCAGGATTCATTACAAATAGCTTTAAGTCTGGACACAAATAGACGACAAGTAGATGAGGTGCTGCAGGCAGGAGAAATCGTGAATGCTCCAAAATAGCAATCTCAGTGGCAGGAAAGAGCAGGTGCTGCTTTATTGATCAAGACATGAGGGAGGTTTTGCCCGGTTGCTGAGGGGAATGAACACTGGGGAGATAAAGAGGGTGATAAGAGCTCCACCATCACGCTTTCCTAAGGATAAAAAGGAAACAGAGCCCTGTGCGTGCGAGGTGCTGCAGGGTGCAAGTGAAATCCCGTATTTATCAGAGGATCTGCCATCACATCTAGAGATTTCAACACAGATCCACTGCAAAGGAGAGGAGCTCAAAGATTTCTCTTCCCTTGCTTATGTGAACTCGGTGTTGAAATCTTCCGTCGAGTGTAGAAATTGCTGCCTCGTGGTTAGATTTTTCCAGATTGCCCCACTGCAGTCGCAATGTCTGATCCCCCACCTCCTTGCTGGGGAAGGTCTTTGTCATCATCTCTCCTTTGTGCCAATTCCTGCCAGCTTTGAGAGGCAGAAAGGAGGTGGGAGGTCTGTGGGATCCTGCAGAGCTGCAGCTCTCAGCAGAAAGGCCCAAAGGAGCCATTTAGGAAGAATTGCTTAGTCTATAGTAATTTGAAGATTTACCACTATAACTCCTTCCTTATAATCCTCTTTAAAAGCTGGATTTGAAGTAGATCAGGTCTAAGACAAGGCAGACTATTGTAGCTTTCTTAAGATTGCGTGCTTTGGTGAACATAAAAATGTAATATAAAAATCACCCCCTTTTGTCTGACATTGTCAGGTAGCAAAAGCTTCTATTGTAGATGTGAATGTGCAGACAAGACCCTGTTGTGGGCTTTTTTTTTTTTTTTTTTGGCTGGATTTGACAAAATTTGATGAACAGTTGTATTTTTTCACCCATGCTGAGTTCAGCGTAGGGGTCCCAGATCATCTCTCAAATCAGTCCCCTGAAGGCAGCAGTGATACTGCTCAGAGACCAAACTGAGTCTAAGAACTAAGTTACACTTTGGTAAAATTCCTTTTTTTCTTACTTTGGTTTTTTAATCTTAATTTTTTTTTCTTTTTTTTCCGTCTTTTATATTGTCTGAAATGTGTACAGAGATTGCAGTTTTTCCATACCACAGCTGGGGTGGGGATGCTAAGCAAGAGTCCCAGGTGCTAAAAATGCTGGAATACTTTCTTGTTCCAACATCTGAGGCACTTGCCTGCCTGTTTCCACTACTGTGTAGCTGTCAGCAGTGTTTATCAGGCTTCCAAGGAAAAGCTCCTGTCAGAGTGGGAAAAGACCCAATTGTACTTGTGTAGGGAATCTCAGAAATTGCATAAACGCATCCAAATGTTATCTTGAGGCTCTGAGGCATTGTGGAGCATGAAAGAATTACTTATTCTCATGGAACAGCTAGCTGGTTCTGTTTTGCCTAAAAATGTGTTAGGAATATTTCTGATGCTAAGGCTTGTTCCTTTCTTAGGGAGCTGTAGAACAGATACATTTACAAGCATGAGTAATGGGAAACAGAAAATTTCGGCACAATGCAGACAATCCTTTCATGTCACATCATTCAAAGCAGGGTTTTCACATGGGGATATATTCAGGCAAAACCCCACAGCCAGAAGACCAGGCTCCTCTGCTTGGCTGTGCTTTTAATGTAGGAAACTTTTGGTTAAGATTTGTGGGTATCTTTCACACAGTGCATGAAAGAGCTGAAAAATTGAGGATAATCATTCCCACACACGAATCTGCATGTGCTGCAGTGTGAGCCCTTCTGTGCTTCCTGCGCTTCAAACATTGTCCCTGCGTTTGCTCTTGGAGGTCCCCAGCAGTGTAGACAGCTCAGGAGACACTTCTGGGATTACTGAGCTATCAGTCCAGCACAAACAGTGATATTTTAAAAACTGGAGAAACAAACGTGGTACAGAAGGGTGTGAAGAGCGACATTTACTTCCTATGTATAAATTTCTTCATAAGGCAGAAGTCAAAATTTGCTTTTAGAATACGCATTTCAAAGCAAGGGCAGTCAATGGGAGTAGCCAGCTTTGCTGTCTGTGTTGGAATGACTAACATGTCATGGAGAGCAGTTCAGACTTTGTATTATGATAAATGTGGTGGAGGTGAAGGGAAGAAAAAAATGCAGATCTCATGCTTTTTTTTTTTTTTTTTTTTTTTTTTTTTTTTTTTACAGTTGTGTGCTGTTCCCAATAAGGTGTCTAATTCTGAAATGTTAATGACTCTTTGGATTCCACGGCGAGATCCCAAAAACCTTAAAGTCAGGACCCTGAGTTTTCAGAAAACACGTAGCACCATGTGGACGTACCAAAACCTGGCAGCACAAACGAATGTGTAAATGTACATAAGGCTCATAATTAGTCATGCAAACACGGAGCTGCAGACCCGGCCTGTGCACGGTGTGTAGGCTGGGGTAAACGTGACACAGCCCTGTGCCTATCTCTGCCCTGGCTGCTGGCAGGGTGTCTCATCCTGACACACAACAATCTTTGCATTCCTGCCCAACCTGAAGCCAGAGTGGATTTAATTAGGAAAACTCGATGCTAAACTGTCCCGCCTCAGCTCAGGCCGGCTGAGAGTGCTGGGCAGAGCACAGAGAGGGTGTGGGGAGTGTGTTTGGACAAAATCCTGTCTTTGTCCTCTTCCCCTTTGGGAATGAGAGGGTGAGTAGGGAGAGAGGATTTTTGGTGGCTGTTTAGAGCCAGCCTGACCCACCAGACCCTCCCAGAGTTCAGGCCAGGGCCCCCCTGAGCGAGGAGCCAGCCATGCAACCAGATGCCACTGCTGGCAGTGCTGAGGAGGAAAAGCATCCAGCCTCTTGGCACTTGACTCTTGCATCTGCCAAGCTTTTCCCCCATAAATGGCCCTGTGTGCCACTCCAGAGAGGGGGCTGTGCTGAGGGGAAGGGACCCAAGGGGAATGGGTTCCATGGAGAATGAGCTCCTTGCATCAGGAGGAGGAGGAGGAGGTTGCCTGATGTGCCCGAAACTGCCCTCGATCACTGGGCTGTCTTTCCAACCCCACTCGAGTTCAGGGGTTCCTGGTGTGACACCCCTTCAGGTTGAGCTTTTAAAAGCATAATTGTTTGGAGAAATGGAGCAGTGCTATGATTTTGATGTGCTCAGAGCTCTGCTGACACCTGGGCCCCAGCTCGGTGCAGCCATCTGGGGCAGGCAGCCCTTACTGGCAACACTGCCTGACCCGGCTGCCCAGCCTGGTACAGCTCTGCCAATCTGCTTGGCAATCCATTTCCTAGCAAAAAAAAAAAAAGACATTTAGGGTTTTTGGTGGGTTTTTTTGTTTGTTTTTTTGTGGGTGGGTTTTTTTTTTTTTTTTTTTAAGAGGCGGTGATCTTTTCCAAGGCAGGAAAAAAATATAATGCAGCTACACTCTTTTTCTATGAACTTAATCTGCACACACCTAATCCTTTTACAGTATTGCCAGGATAGAATTTCACACGTTTAGTTACGAACAAACACTGCTTTGCCATGAGTCACCTGAATTTTGAGCACTTAATATGAACTATCAAGAGGCTGTGTGTTTTATTTTGGATTTTGTGTTGGCCCAAAGCTGTATCACAGTGTTGCTTTTGGCCAGGATTGACATCTTCCCTGAACATTTCAAATAACAGATGCTCGCCCAGGCCTTCAAGGATAAGTCTGGTGCATAGGTGGTACCTGTCTGACACTTCCCTTGTACTTCAGTCAGTGTTTGCTGTGTTTGCTGCAGTGTTTTTCACACTCACGGCATTGCTGCTGTGGGGAGCAGAGGTTGCCAAGCTGTGTGGGGTGGTCACATGCTGGAGAGAAGGGAAGGAGCCCTTCTGCTATGAAACCAGGCTGAGATGGGATTGTTCAGCCTGGAGATGAAAAGAGACCTTGTAGCCCCTTCCAATATCTGAAGGGGCCACAAGGAGAGATGGGGAGGGATTTTTGATGAGGGCATGTAGGGAAAGGACAAGAGGGAACCGTCTTAAACTGCCAGAGGGCCGGGTTAGATGGGATAGTGGGAAGAAATTCTATCCTGTGGGGTGGGCAGGCCCTGGCACAGGGTGCCCAGAGAAGCTGTGGCTGCCCCTGGATCCCTGGAAGTGCCCAAGACTGGGTTGGATGGGGCTTGGACACCTGGGACAGCGGAAGGTGTCTCTCCAGAACATCCTTTTCCACCCCTGCCATGGGCAAAGTTCCCTCTGACCCAAACCATTCTATGGTTGCATGACTCGCTTATAGAGTCTGTAACTTGCACAGAGTTCTGTGACTCTAAGTAGTGCATTTTCAGATGTTTAAAGACACCTCAAGGCACCATGAATTGCTCCCTTTTACCCCTTCTTGGCAAAAGATTTATGATAAAAAAAATACGTGGAACTTAACTCTGGTTTTGCTGAAAACTTACTGGAAGAATCTAATTAAAGAAACGGGATGCCAAAACTTTAACAAAGGCTTTTTTTCTTCCCCCATCTGTTTAATCAGGTGTCGTGGTATAGAAGGTGTTTTAACAAAAGGTTGTGCAGATGGTAGGAAAAAACATTCAACTGTTTGACTAAAAATCATTTCCTCCCTCAAAGAGGGATCTCATTAGTTCAACTGTTATAACTTCCAGGAGTTGCCACAGGGTACAAAATGCCTGGGTTCCGTGGCACAAATTTATAAGCAAGAAAAAAAAAAAAAAAATCTTCGAAAGAAAAAAAAATAGGCGAATGCTTAGATAGCTTTAATTCTGGCATACGCATCGAAAGGAATTGCATGCTTCCTCCTTTGCCCCATAAATATTATATGTTCCTTTATTTGCCACACCGCGTTAGCTCCAATATTGCTCTGTTGTAGAGGTTGGGTGTTAATTGTGGCTGGTGCAGCAATGCGTGGAGCCCAGTGCTGATTCACAGGGCCCCGAGCTGCTGCCTGCTCTCATTGCCTGGTTGTTTTGCTGCAGTGGGATCAGCTCTGCGCTGGTGCTGTGCAAGCACAAAGATAGTCTGGAGGAGGCTGCAGTCTCAGACAGCCTGATGAGTGCCTTACTCCAAACTGTAAGGTCTGGCAGATTCTGCCGAGTGAGTCACGGTTTTGTTTTGCCATATTCAGGTGACACCTCCTCCTCTCAGTGAAAACATGCTGGAATGGCCTGGCAGCAGAACCGAACAACAAAAGAGTGCTGCTGATGGCTGACAGCTCTGACAGGTGCATTTGAAGCTGGAGTCACTTTTGTCATCGTGCACAGAAAGGAGCGTTGAGGCTGGAAAAATAAGTTGGTTTTTGAAATGTAATTTTGTAACTCTGCCAAACGTGGTTTCGTTAAGAACTCCAAACATTGCCATCTTCCAAGCAGGGTTTTTCAGATGTAGATTTGTTTGTTTAGTGAGGGCACTTAAAATATTTCATTCTTTAGCAGAGGATTTGAGGTGGCTGCTGGGGGAAGATTTGCCTGTTCTGGTTTGAGGAGAGCAGGATCACGCTGGGGTTCTTCAGTGCTTCTGTTCCGGCCCTGTAATTTTTCATCACGAATTGCCTTGACTGGTTCAATGATTTTTGTCATTGTACAGGTCACTAATGTTCAGTCGTAAGCTGGAGCAGAATTCTTGTGTTAGCCTTTTGCAGACTTTGGGTTCATCGTGTTTGTGCTTTGGGAAGAAAACAGGAACCCAAGGCTCTGCTAAAAGAAAATGCTTTGGATGCCTCTTGGTTTTTTTTCTTTTACCATAACCTGCCTTTAAAAAGGTGATCACATGAGAGAAATTTAGAAATTCTAAATTATTAGGGATTTTGTTTTGCCTGTAATTTGTGTTCAACTGTCTGGAAAGATCTGTTTTTTGAGGGAAACTTACAGGAGCTTTAAGATCATAAATAAGCTCACTTGACTTGATACACAGATGAACCGATGTGTAATACCACATCTTTAAACAAATGTGGTAAAACCAGTGGAATAAAATAGATTTGGTCTGTTTCTGGTGTAATTCTGAGGTATTGGGTGAATTTAGGACAAGCACTGACTACAGAACAGTCTGTCTTGAATTCCTCATGTGCTGAGAAAACATTAAAACATTTTGTGGTAGAAAAAGGATGATGTTTGGTAGATTGATAATTTGTGTTCGTCTCATAATCAGACATAAGTCTTAGGCTCCATAAACTGGGGTCTTCAAAAGACCCTCAAATTTCTAATATTGGTATCTTTCCATCAAAAGAGTAAATTAACAGCATTAGCAGCAATATGAGGCTTTGGTTGTCATTTTAGGGTGATCGTTTCAAGCATGCTCCCTTCTGCCTTGGCAGATACAGCCTTCCCTTTCTGGGTGTGAAATGGTAGAATTTTACATGTATAAAATTAATTAATTTTTTTTACCCCTAAGTGTGAATATCTTCTCAGCATGCAAACTAGCCAGCTAAGTTAAGGTAGGGACCATAGTATTTTTGTTTGGAAGATTACATCCAGTTCTTTATAACATTGGCTCCATGTTTAAAGAAGTCTCAGTGTATATTTTTACATGCACAATTCACAGCTGCAGACAGGCCTAACTAGCGTTTGGGCTTGACTTTCTTCTTGAAAAAAAAATCTGACTCTCAAATGCATTCTTTTCTTGTGAGGCTTAGGAATATCGATTTAATTTTTTTTTTTTT
>WEKY01030316.1:84613-155700 GCA_013390045.1 Picathartes gymnocephalus
TTTTTTTTTGCTAATGACTTATGTGTCAGACCACCCTTCATTTCTAGTGCTGAAATGAAGTGACAGTCTGGGGATGGCTGTGGAATAAGTGATGTCTTGGTCATGGCCCAACACAGATTTCAGGAGCAGCACTTCTGCCTCCCTTGCCAGCCTCTGAGGCTAAAAGTCTGCCTCTGTCCCAGTATCTCATCTGCTTTCTCACTTGGACTCAGAAAAAAAAGGTCAGCCCTTGACTTTACAGGTCAGTGCAATGACTGGCAATGAACTGCACTGGGGAGGGGAAAGAAAAAACCCTTTAAATTTGTGTATTGGGGTCAGACCCGGGCAGGACAGGAGGTTTGGGCTCTGTTCTTCCAGCACAGGGTGAGTTTCCCTCCCTGCTCTCCACACTGAGAGTTGCTGGGGGCCTTTTGCTTCCAAATTCTTCAGCTCAGCCAATTGCCAATGTCCATCCATTGCCTGAGAGCCTCCATGGAGCATCAGTGTCTGTGTGACAAAGGGCTGCAAAGAGGGGGATTTAGGAACACAGAACTTCCTTGTCTAAGGAAGTGTGTGCTATTTTATTGCATAGACATCACTTTCATGGTTTGCTTTATGAAAGTTCTGTCGCTGTTTTATCTTTATTTCCATTAGCTTAAAATTCTCCTACCTGGAGCTCTGAACACACATGTACCTGTATATATATTAAATATAAATATCTATATACACACACATACTGTATCAACATACAAAACTCTCATTTCTGTATTTTAAACTCTGCCAAAAAAAGCAGTTTAAAACGGAACACAGACAAATTCTTCATCTGAGCCCAGAAGCAACTGCAGACTCTGTGATTACACCTCTCGTTCTGCTCAGTAAAATGAGGCACAGCTTGGCTAAGGACGTGCTGAAGGTCCTAAACACGTCTGGCAGTGCTGAGAATCCTGTGGAGGTGTTTTGCTTCTCGGTACGTTCATGTGACAAACTCTTGGTTGTGGTGCTTTAAGCTGAGGAAGGGCTTTACGAGCAAGGAACACAGAGGGAGCAAACTCAATGTTTTATAGAGTGCTATGCAAAAGTGTATTTAAAAAACAGCCTGAAAGGATATGGTGTTTCTGATATTTCTCTGGAGAGAAGTTCAAAAACCTTTTAGTATCTCCTTCAAAATTGGGTTTATCTTCTGATTAACGTGGAATTAAACAGAGGAAAAATGCCAGATAAGTGGGGAGAAAAAGATCAAATGTTGCCTGAGATGTAAGGAAATGGCTAAAATGGTGTAGAGCATTGCCTTATTCTTCTAGTTTGTATATTATGCCTCCCAAAAATAAAAGGAGAGGGAAGCAGGTGTGAAAAGCACCATGTGATGATTGTCCCATCCCGTTGGGGCAACTAAAGGAGACTCATCTGTTTGCTGTTATCCAGCCCTGGGATTAGAGCATAAACATGTCTGGGATTTAGCATAAGCAGTGAAGGGCTGGTTCCCATGCTCTGATGGGTGTGCAGCTCCCTGCTCTGGGTTGCAGAGGGGAATGGGGTGAATAGTCCTGCCCTGTCCCCTTGGATACAGCGCTGGGAACCACAGCAGGGAGATGGAGGGCACACTCAAAAATCCACATTACTGCCTAAAATACTGCAGGAAAAAGCACTAAATATTATCTCTCTGTAGTCATTTATCTGCTGGTTGTGCACCTCTGTTCTCAGCACAGTTTCACACTGGGATGCTGTTCCAAGGAGATCTTTGCGATGTCACTGTAAGAATTGATTTAAGTGGTTTGTCCCCCGAAGGAAGCTGCAGATTCCCCTAAACGCTGGCTGTAGGTGTGTTAGAAGGTGCTTTCACACCAAGGTAAAATGGGATTGTGCTGCCTGTTAGGGGTAAAAAAACCCCACAAATCCTCCTTTTAGTTAATCCTGGAGCAGAATGAGTCTAGTGGGAAAACGAGTAACTGGAAGATTTTCCCTGCAATATAAGAAGAACTTGAGGAAGGGAAATTCACTTAATGCGTCGAGGGAAGGATACCAGGAGTTAGGTTTGTCATGTTACTGTTGAGCCAGTTTCAATCCCACCATGGTTAGATACCAGAAACGTGAACTGTCTTCACTTCCTGGGAGTTATATATTTATATTTTGGTGGAGTTCAAGGAGGACTTGTAGGACAAGCAAAGCAGCTCTCTATGAGGCTTATGAAAACATGTGATGTATTTCGTAACATCCACACACTGGATCCAAATCTCAGATATCCCATTAATTATAAATTTTTGCAATGAAGGCAGCTTGCAGTGACCCCACTGCTGACTAACACAGGGGCAAGATGTTCCAGGAATTTCTTAGCCACAGATGGAGTTTGGAAAAGGAATAGGATGCACGACCACGCTTTCTCCTTAGTAAAGTGTCTAAATACTGAAATGCTAAGGAAATAAAAAATTTGCATGAATATAGGTTTGGCAGATAATTTATCCTCCAAAGTAAGGGAAAAAGTGGTGAATGCTGAAGTGTTTTCTTTTTAAAATTAAATTTATTGATTTTTGTTCCAGAACGACAGTTTTCTTTGTTAAATTATTGCCATGATTCAAAGAAATATTCCCTTATGAGTAAAAAAGAATGTTTCTGTCTGAATCAATTATAAAGCCTGTGTGTGTACAAATTTTTCTTTCACTAAGCAAAAATTGCATAATTGGAGAGCTTGTTCAGGAGGCTGTGATTCACATAGAAGGTCTTAAAAGAAATATAGCAATGTTTTGTCTTTTTGCATATGTTTATTCTTGTTATTTAGAACTTAGTAACAGGCAAATAAACACGTTTTCTTTGAAAAGGGGAAATTGTTTATGAGAAAACAATGGAGAATTATTTTTTCTTTTCTTGTGTTCGTTGGGCAAATATGCAGATTTTCTTCTACCTCTTGTTAGCTTTCTTGTCCCAAATATCTACAGAATGAGTAAACTGTAGGATTTTTTCCCCTCTCACGCAAATTACATGTGAGCACATAATTACCTGTTACAGTAATTGCTTGGTTCCTACACAGAGGTAGCAACTATATGCAAATAAAGCACACAAATACCTGAATATTTTGGTATTTGTTTCATGTGCATGAAAATGTGTCACAGTTTCTGTGTAAAGATGATCATCTCATTTCTAGTGAAATGCAAACGAGTTCTGAGCAGCATATCTCAAGATCTAAATTCAATTAGACTCGTGTAATGATCTGTCAGGAGGGTATTACATGCAAGGCTTTCTAGATATCAAAACCTTTCTATCTTGTATCAAACACTTGAACCAAAATAATTGTGAATTAGGAGAATGAAATGGTCCGCCTCAGGATCGTGAGATTTCCTCTCAAGGATACTCCCACAGATCTCACAAAAGAACAGAGTATTTATCACCCTACCAATGATTCCTTCCCCACAGAAGCATTAGACAAGGACAGGCTTAAAAATCACCTTTGGCAAAAGTCTGTGCTTGGATTGGGTTCTCTTGATCTGGGTTATTCCAAGTACTCTGTAATGAAAATGTGCCCTTTGCTGTATTTCTTGACATTTCCCTAAACCTTCTCACCTCATTCACCCCAGACAGTGGCAGATTTTCATCTATTTTATGGTGTTTGGTCCAGAATAAATAAGCCAGAGATCTCAGCCTGGTTGGTGCCATTGGAAGTGATGGATGCTTGGGATTTTTCCTTTTCCCCTGAAAACACTGAAGTCTCCCCAGGATGGCTCCAGTATGGAGGGATTCCACATGGCTGATTCAGGCTAGATTGTTCATCTTTTGAACACCACTGACCACAAATTAGCTGCTCTTCTGTGACCATTACTTAATATACTCCATTAGTGAGCAGCCAATTACAGTATTATTATTTTTCCCTTCCACCTTGTGTCCTTGGCTCTTTGCATCCTTGCTTTCTTTTTGTCCACAGTGATGCAGCCAGCCCAGATCCCACGTGGGACTGACCCCATTGCTGCTGTAGCCTCACCTGTCCTCAATTTTCTGGTGCTTGATGTCGTCACTCAGCTCCTACTTCCTAAAATTTTTGTATTTTTGCTTTCTGTGGCTTCACTCTCACAGTTGTTGCATTGCTCACCCTGTATGTATTTCCCTGTAAATGTCTCCAGTTATCTCTGAAAGTCAGCTGCTCTGTGATGAAAAAAAGAGCTGTGGCATTGGTTTTATTCTTTAAATTTTTTATTCTTTGAGGGGTTTGGTAGTGAACATGGAAAAGATAGCAGGAAGTCTTTTGAAAAGATAACTTATATCTTAAGAAAAGATGGAAAAAATCCTTTCATTTAGATGAAAAAATAAACAGATTTTTTCGATGTAGTAAATTCTGTGCTTTCAGCTATTCATTTCAGTAGCTGGATAGCTGAATTGTGGCAAGCTGGCCCAACACGTCCTGGGAATTTACGGGAATGATGCAGAACAGGGGCAATGCAGGTGAAGGAGGAGTTTCTCTCAGGCTCCCAGTGCAAACTGGTCCAACGGGAGGCTGGGATGCTTTTAGAACACCCTGGTTCTGGGAGGAGCAGTCCCCTAAAGCACCCGTGTTCATTCAGTGCCTCTGAAGAATGCTTTGCAATCCGTGAGCACAATCTCACTCCTGCTCAAGCTGCACCCGAGATTGGTGGTGCGGTGGCAGCCTTGAAAAGATTTACAAACACAAACTGTAGCTAAATTTTGCAGGGAGCTGGATCTGCAGACATCAATGGCACCATTAGAAACACCATGGGGAGTACATGCATAAAGCTTCTTTTTAATTCTGGGCTTTTCAAGCATTTAATAGCTTGACAGCAACATTTTAATAACAGCCGACTAGGCCCAGTTCTGGCATTCACCACACACGGAAACAGCTCCTGGAACCTGTCCATGGAACAGAGAATTCTGTTTCTGCAGGCTAGAGCTCATGTGGAGGTAGAGCCGAGATAGAGCACTTGGAATTCAGGACGCTTTTCCATTGCTGGCTGCTGGGGAATGTTCCGTGTTCCTGTACCAAAGCCGCCCCTCGGCGGGGGGCTGCGCTCCATGAATTTTTCAGCACACGTTTTCCTCCTGGGCTGACTTCCCCGAGCAGTGCTGAGGGAAGTTGTGCTGCAGCAATGAAGTTTTTTGGTTGTGGAATTCAGTGGCGTGCTCCGAGCCCCCGTCAGTGGCAAGGCAGAATGGGAGCCACGTCTGGAGAGCCTTTGGAAGGGCTCCTGAATACCAGGGCTCCTGTCAGTAGTTACTGCCTTGAAAAAAAGAAAATGTTTGACCCTTCTGAACCTTGGTTTTAACCTTAAAGAGGGAAAATGCTTTAAGAAGAAATAATAAAAAAAAGGCATTTTAAACTCAATTGAGATTCAAAGGACTCAAAAATCGTATTTCCTGATAGCACCATATCTTTGATTCTCTCTCTCTTGTTGCATCTTGTACGGTGCTTATAGCTCTGAAGGAAGAATGTAAATGTGCTTATAGTTATTGAAACTGATGCTGATTGCTGCAGGAACAGTAGGTACCAATAAATCCTTTATCCAAGGAAACAGAAAATTAAGAATATTTAGGCTATTAAAATAGAACTGCTACTTAGTCTTCCAGCATGCAAAGGTCTTCAGTCTTTCACCAGAGTCTAGAGGGAGGCTTAGACCAAAACAATTATCTGTGTAGTGCTTTTCTACTTTAGTTGTTCTTTGGTTTCTCTTTGTTGGGTGTTGCTTATCTGAAAAGAGGAAACGGAGTTTAAAATTTATATTTCTATTGAAAGAAATTTCCAGAACTTTTTTGCTTTTATAAATTCAAAATCTCGATCAAACTTGATATTTCTATATCCTTTCCCAAAAGGGTAGAAAAGACACTGTTTGCTAACCAAAACTGCAGTGGGAGTGAGATTCACAGGTGTTTCTCAGGTGTTTTTGTGTTTTAAGGTGGAAGAGAAATAAACTACTTTGTTTCATCACGTTTGCATCTCACCAGAGCAGAAATTGCTCACCACTCACCCAAATTCATCCTCTGGCCTTGTCAGAGATGTGTGTGGACTTCTGCAGGCAAGCAGCCTAAGTATAGAAGCAAATTGCAAATGTTGTTGGACCAAATGGTCTGGCACTGGCTGGGCAATTCTGCACGTGCAGGCTGCACCAAATGCTGGGAAATTAATTAAAAATTTACCTGTCACTGAGCTGCTAATGTGGAGCAATGCAAGGAAGCAGAGACGGCCAAACACACGGGAGGGGTCAAGCACTGCAAGTTTGGTTTGACCAATGCCAGGGGAGTGATTGCATAGTTTAAATTTTGTTCTGTGGAGGTTTCTCCCTCTCTTGGCTGATTTTCCTCCTGTGTCTGAGCCCTGGTCCCAGTTCTTCTGTTTGCCAGGGCTGCTCTGGCTCGGGGCAGGTGCAGCTGCCTGGCACTGAATTCCCAGCGTGGCATCTCCTCACCAGGGTTAGGCACCTCTTCAGCTAAAAAAAAGTCAGGAAGGGCAGTTGGAGATGGAGATCTGCACCATCCCTTTAACCCCGTGGTGCCTCTTCGAGCAAGTAAAACCAATTTGTTTGAGGAATGTAAAAAAACTGTGGATGTGGTGAATAATCATGTGGGAAAATGGCAGTGCAGAAGGGGAGGTTCCTTTAATGGGATTGTGAGGTTTTTGAGCTTAATTTTTAAGGGAGATTTCCCCCCACCCTGGGTTTGTCTGTTAATGAAGAGTAGAGGACAGGGTACCTCTGGATTCCCGTGCAAGCAATCAAACATACGATCTTCAATACTGGAAAAATTCAGTGCTGCAGTCATTTATGCATATGCTTGTTTTTAAGCATGTGAATGATCCCACTGCCATCAAATAGAAGTCTTCTTTGGAGGTGCCTGATTGGGTTTAGATTTACATTAGAAACTGGAAAAATTCAGGTGTCAAAGCCTAGCTTTTTCTGACGTTATTCTGGCCAAAGCAAGCCATCCAACACAAAGTATGTTCAAGTGCAAGTGGGCACTGACCTAAAACTCCTGAAACTCTGACTTCAAAACCCATGGAAAAAGTGGGAGCGTGTTTAGTTCGGATGAGGTTCTTGCTGTATATGATGACCCCTAATATCAGCAATGATTTCAGGATCATTTATAGATTAATTTCCGCTGCTCCACGTGCAGGGCATCCATTAATGTTGGTGGCAGCTCCAGGTTGGGGTCATTCCCCTTCTGTGCCAGACTGGGCCCTTGGGGTGCAGCTCATTTCTTTGTTTTCCACTGAGTGGAAGTTGTAAAAAAGCATTCAAAATGTGCAAAACATAAGGACCACACTTGAAAAAAGATTTTATTTCTAGATGGTAGAGGAGCATTGACATCCTCACAAAAAAAAAAAAACAAACTACCCTTGCCTTGCATTGGCAGCAATACATTTTAAAATACAGATGGTTTTAGAGATATTTTTCAACCCTTCCATCTGGATTTCTCCCCGGATTGAGTTGGTACACTGATGATTGCAGTGGTTAGATTAGTGATTTAGGTGACTGGGTTTTGAGGTGTATATAAAAGCAGGTTTTAGATGTTTATTACATTTCACTGCTCCTTTTAAGGCAGTAAAGCCCCACATTTCAGTGTAAAGATGTTTACTGCAGAAAAATCAGGACCAAAATAAACAGTTAAGATTTGAACAAAACTGATCACTCAACAGCATTTACGTGATCCATGGACTTTAATCCCTCTTACTAGGGAATCTTCTCTGGGTTCAGTGGCATTGTTTGCTTTAGTTCCCTAAAAAATGCACGTGATGGGAAGAGGTATGTTGATAATAATGAGCTGTGAATAGCATGAAGGCATTCTCTGCACAGCCTATCATATCATCCATCATTAAGTTTTTCTTCTCCCTCTCTCCTGCAAATGGCAACAAATCAAATATTTAAATGCATTTGTTAATCCTACGTGTAACTGTAAGAGTATGTGGAGCAGGAGAGAAACAGATTGTGTGGCACAAAATTAGGCTATAAAATGCATTTTAAGCTGGAGATTTGGTAATGGGCGCAGAGCAAATGAACTCAGAAAATTAACATTAGAATTTGCACTTTAAATGCTTCCTAATTGGCACCTCTTGGGATCCGTTTTGAACTCACCCACCGCGATTTTTTTTCTTTTTACTGAAAACAGTCAGTTTGGGCTGACAGCACCTGGGTCATGGTGAATGAGAGATGATGATGTATTTGGCAGCTTTTCTAGTTGAGCACTGACAAGTCTTGTTCTCTAAAGAAAAAAATCAAAACATATCAATCCACATGCTCACTGTACTGAGGAACTTCGTTGTCATATCTTTCAAATTGTTTTAATGTTTCAGCGCTGCAGAAGTGAAGGCATAACAGAAGGAGACAACTATATGCAGTTTCACTTTGTTGGAAACAACTACATAAGGAAAGCAGAACATAACTAGCAGAGTCCTGATAAGGTCATGTCAAACAAATTAATAGGAGATGGAAAAGAAAAGCTTAAAAATCATTCTCTTTAGGATGATAGTCCCTGCTGGATGGAAAACGAGTTGGGCCCAGCCCATCCAGTCCTTCTGTTGGCTTCCTGCCTTTGGTGTCCCCGGGATTCGGGGCTCTCTGGATGTGAGTGTATCGACTGATCCTTTTCTGGAGTGTCTGTGTGTGTGCTGAGCCCATCTGCCACCCAGGCCTCGTTAGAGCTGTTCGCTGACTGCCACCCAAGAGCCACCTCCTGCCCTCCCTCCCCGACGACAGAAGGACAAGACAAGGTGACGTCAGCCTGGCTTTGGATGATTCCTGAGTGCAGAATTCCTGGGTTTCCAGAGCCTGCACCACTTCCAGTGGCTCTGCAGCTGGAAACCCTCCTCCCTGTGGGCTGGCTCTGTGAGACATCAAACAGCTGGCGTTGATTTTTGGTGGTGGCTTGTGCTGGATCAGCTCTGCAGCCTCACATGGGCTCCTGTGGTCCCTTCACAGGGTGATCCAAGCCTGCAGGAGGGAATCTCCCCTTGCTTTGGGAGAAGGGTTGATTTACAGCCTCAGTAGGGGAATAAATGCGAAGAATATGTGAAGATTTTCAGGGAAAGGTGCCTTGTCCTCTCCTTGCCTTTTGGGCTGCACTGCCACAGTGGAAATTTGATTTCCAGCCTTACCTTAATGCTACAGACCCAGGCAGTTCCTTTAATTCTGGCTTCTGGGTGGATCACCATGTGGGAATTCTATGTTTTTCTCACAACAGAACATTACAATTTTATTTATGAATACTTAAATTCTTAGTTGCAATGAAGAAAAATCGTTTTGAATGCAAATACGTGGTGGGCTTCTTTTACTCCTTCAACGCAAGGGGCCAAATCTGCAAAACATATTCATTAATATGGCTGAGCTTTATTGAAGGACTTCATTAACTAAAGAATAGGATAAATATATAATCTTTTTTTATACTATTACCACCTTTGTTGTGAAGAAATTGAAAGTCAAGGGGGTAAAGAGGATAGAACAGTAAAAGGATATCCTGACAAAAAACTTGTAACAACAATATCTGTGACCTTGGATTTGTTGCTTCTGCCTTGTTCTATTAAACTGCCAAAGGATTGCTCATTTTAGGAATATTTTTTTTCTCCTGCGTTGAAAATAATCGAGTCAATAGGTCTGTGCTTAAATACAGCCTTGTTTGCTTCCCTGTAACCTGTTGCTTAGTTCTACTACCTAAATGTCCCGAGGCACAGTCTTCTCATCCTTTTGTCAGTGGAATCTACTTAATTATTCACCTTAGAGCAAAGATCTTACAATTATAGCCTTCCCTTTGTGTAAGTAACCAAGTATCTCTTTGACTGTTATGTTAACTGTTTAAGAATTAAAGTATCTGCCTATAAATCTGGCCCCTCTATTCATGTGAATCCATGGGGCTGGTGTTCCTTAGCTGAGAAGTTTGGGGTTTAATCTGATAACCACTATTTCACAGATCACATAGATGAATCTAAAATTCTGGTTAAAGGAGTGTGGGAAAGCATCTCTGCATTTATTTTAGTTGGGTTTTTTTTTTTTTTTTTTCTTCCAAAGGATTTCTGTGGGCTTGGAATCTGGCGCTCCCTATTTCTTCTGTAATGATTTACAATTATCTCCCTGCTATCCTCAACAATACCCGTGAAAGGAACTGCCACTTCTAATAATTCCCAGTCCTGAAACCTTCCTGTAAATTTCCCTGTGTTTCCTAAACTTCTTCCTTCCAGCAAAGAAGGAGCAAGGAGTGCATTCCCTTGTGTGCAGCAAATAATTATTAATCTATTTACCATCGTCGATCCCTGTTTGCTCAGGGTGGGTGGGGACACTGCAGAGAACCAACCTCATGCAAGTAACTTAGCGATGAAATTATTACTGTGCTTCCACTGAAGTTTTTGGCAGGCAGTGTTTTTCTGTGTGTGAATGCGGGAAAACAAAATTTCAAAGGTTTTCCTATAAGAGACTCGTAAGTGTGACAAAACATCCTAAGCTGGAAACTCTCCAAGTGAGGGTTCTCCAGGCAGATTTCAAATGCTTCGTTTTCCTGTTTTAATTGGGACACTGCGAGCTCCAGTTTGGGACCTGCAGGAAATGAGGGCTCAGCACCTTGGGAGGACCGGTCCCTGATCCAGCAGCGCTGGGCTCATTGAAATCATTCTCTGTGCTCATGACATCATGCCACGCTTTTCAATCCCGAGGTTATTTGTTGTATTTAGTATAAAGGTCATGTTAGGATTAAAAACAATGAGCAGCTCACAGCGTGTCCAGTGACCCCGTGAGAGAAATGGGAGCGCGTTTCACAGTAAAATCTGCGTGTGCTGAGCACGGAGCTGTGGCCAAGGAGAGGAATTTTCTAATTACGTAGTCGTTTTGAGGAGGAATGTGCTCGTTTAGAAACCAGGCCAGGTGTGCACTTGTGATGGGAGTGGGGAAGGCTGCGTAATTACACACCTTGCGTAATATAAAGTTTACAATAGCCATACAATTGATGCAGCAAGATGTAAATACAGCAAGTTAAAGTGTCTGAAAGGACACCTGCAATCTAGCCTACAGCTAAAACAATTATGTTTGAAACAGTCTTGCTTTAGTTTGTTAAAATTGCCACTATTCTAGAACAAGAAAAAAGGAGAAATACTTCAGAAAGTTTCAGCAATATTTTTTCAATGAGAAATGGAAGTTATTTGAGGAATCTTCCTGTAGTTTCCTGAAAAGTCACATTGAAATCGCGTTTCTTCAAATATTCTTCAATAATTATGCAGTAGTTTTCAGTAAACTGGTTTTATATGTAAAGGACTTTTGCACAGTGTGTGTCTGCCCAAAAGATGACCAAAATGTTTGCCACGTTGCAACAAATTAAAAACATCAAGGCAAATTTAAAGAAAGAGAGAAGAGAGGGGGAAAGAAAAATATTTCTACATTAGATTATGCTGGGATTATGGCAGTTTCCAAAGCACTTTATTTACAGGGTGTAGAGATTTAAACTGAAAGAGATCAGCAAGATTTCTTCAATATTAGTGAAAAAAACTTCTTGTAAAGTCCTGCTCCCCACTTGGCACTGCTGAGTGACCCCTGGGCACAGGGACAAAATGTCAGAGCCCTGTTTTGCACCATTCCTGTCACAAGGTGCCCATGCTCAGCTGGGACGTGATGCCAGAGGGGTCCTGGTGTCACCCCTTGCCTGATGCTCCTCCCTGCAGTGTCCTGGTCCCATCCTGGGCACCTCAGGTGTCCCTGCAGCAGGGACCTGTGTGAGGAGGTGTCCCAGGGCCAGGCAGAGCCCGGGGAGGTGCTGGGACAAGCAGAGGGGCTGGTGATGCCCGGAGTGGCTCCCTAGAAACAGAGCCCAGGCAGGAGGGAGGGAATAAAGGTGGAGATTGATTGGAAAGGCCTCCAAAGGCACAGCCTGGGGAGCCAGAGGCTGCTCTCACCATGGAGCCCAGGATGGACCCCGAGTCACGAGTTCTTCACCCCTTTAGAGCTTTGGGCCATTTGCATCTCAGCATCAATTCCCCAATTCAAACTTTAGCTCCTGATGGCATTTCCCCAGCTCACCCCCCTTCTCAAGGGGTTGGGTTGCACATTTTGGGGCCCAGGACAGTCTGGGTGTCCTTGGAGAGCAGCCTTGGAGAGGCTTTGTTGTGTCACTGTGAACGTGAGAGAGCAGCAGCTCCCAGGCTGCAAAACCCTGCAGAGTCACACCCTGAGCACTGCAGGGCTGGGAAATAGCAAAGTTAAAATCCAAGGCATCACTGGGAGTGCCTGGCCGTGCCACAGCCCCGCTCTGGGCCACCCCACACCGAGAAATGCCACAGCTCGTGTGTGTGTGATGCACAACCATGAGGGCTCTTTGCATCAGCAACACCGTGGGAGAGGCTGCCAGGGCAGTGCTGCGGTAATTCTGTGCTCCTGGGTCTGCATCCAGGACTTCCTGTCAAAGCTCTCTTGTTTTACTGTCCCTGTTCTTGCCCCCTCTCTCCTCACACCAGATTCACCGCGGTGCTCAGTTTCTTTTAGGACATGCAGCCCCTACCTGCCCCCATTCAGCCATCAAACTGGGCGTGCTAATTATGAAAAAAAAGGAAAAATGAGTCTGTTTGTCAGCTGGAGGTGGGAGGTTACTGCTCACTCAGTTTTCCTCGTTTATTTGCTGCTGCTTTGCGAATAGTAGAAGAAGCCTCCAGGACAGGAACTCAGACCAAGCGATGCTCACAGCATTGTTTCCTCCCCTGGCTGTTTGAACCACCCACCAGCTTTCCGTGCCTTGAGGTAGGAAAATGAGAATTGTGCTGGTGACCCACTGCAGTGACAACACGAAGGGCTCGTGCAGGGGTAGGTGTGTGCCAGAGGGGTGAAATAATCCAAATAAAGCCTCTGAGCCTTACCGGCAGTGCTGACAGGTCTCGGGCGGTTTGTGGAAAAGAAAAAGGCTGCATCCGTGCATCCTGCCTCTGGAACACAGCACAGGGAGGAGACGGGAGTCAGCGCCAGGTGTTTGCAGGCACAGAGAGCTGAGTGACCTGCATTTCTCACCGAGCTGCTCCTCCCCCCAGGCGCTGGGGAGCGATTTAGCAGCGAGAGGGAAGGGAGGTGAGCAGCAAAGCCGGGTAGGATGCCCAGGAGGCTCAGGAAACCCAGGTGCCCTGAGAGACCCGTTCGGGGCATTTCCACGGCTCCAGGAGCTCAGGCTGCCGTGAGCAAGGGGGGGGAACTTGGCTGCACTGTTTGATCAGGATCCATACCCAGCAAAGCGGAAAAATGACAAACAAAGGGATCTTTTTGCTCATAATTTAGAAGGAAGTGTAAAATCTGGTGTGACAAGTTTAGTAAAATAAAGGCGCAGGAAAGAGCCATTCAGTGCTCATATGCGTTCCATAAAGAGGAGCAGCTCGTCTTGGCTCTGACCACTGCCTTGTAAATTTAGGAAAATAGCTGTTTTGCAAACAAGTAATTCTTTGAATCTTCCTTGTTATCACAATAAATTAACTCGTCTTTCCTCTCTTTCTGTTTGAACACAGTTTTTGAATTGAGTGTGACTGACACATAGGCAAATAACCTTCAAGAAAGGGCAAAGATTCGTTGGGAAAGGTGAAAGGAGAGAAACATGAGAGAGAAATTAGGACTTTGTAGTGGAAATATGGAAACCTGCATGAGAAGGGAGCTGGCAGGAAGGTGCCTTGCAGAGGATTTGTGCAGAGCTTTGTGAACCATCCTTGCTATTTTGACCTGCACTAAACTTCTCATCAGTGTTCATCATCATTTTGGCTCTATTTCACAAAAATGAGGTGGAAAATTTAAAATTAAGAATAAACACCATGTGACCACTGCTGGAGGAGGGTTTTAGTGATGTATAAAAGAGCAACTTCCCCCCACCAGCTGAGCCCATGTTAAAATTGTGGCTGCTTTTTATGTGAATTTCTTTGCCTGCAAGGAAGGGACCTTCGTTGTGTCAGAGTATGGAGAGTAGAGCAAAGACAAATGAATTTTTTGCTTTGTGGTTTTTTTTTTTTGGAAGATGAGTGAAAAGCTCACAAATGTTGCCGTATTTGTGAAGAATTCTCCTTGCTGTGAGAACTAAAGGGCTTTAAGTTAGTCTGTTAAGTTTTTTAAGAAGGGAGGTGAGCTCGTTACACATCTAAGTGCCTCCAGGGCAAGGTATGCAATATATGTTTCTAATCTAGTGAGGAAAGACATGGGAAGAACCAAAGAGTGGAGGAGAAACCCGTTAGGTTCACTTGAGAGGTAAAGCAACAAGTAACAGGGCATTGAGCCTTGAGGGGAAAAAAACTTACGAAGTGAAATAACAGTTTCTCATCTCGATCAAGATGTTATTCTAGAAGAAGGGTTTTATTCAAACATAGATGATTTGGATTTAAAACAGATGGCAACAGATAAGGGGAAGATCTGTAAATTCAGGGGTGGCCTGATGGCCCAGGGTGGCTCTCTGTGGCTTTCCTAAGTTGGTTATGGTCTTAAATAAATTAGAGACATGTCAGATTGGAATAGCAGAGCTCTGACTCTCTCCCTTTGCCCACTCTGACTCTCACAATCTCTGTAAGGATATCTCTGTTTGGAAGGTGGGAAGAGAGTCCTGTGCCTTTGGTTTACCAGACCTGTCACACTCTATTTTACACTCTCCTGTACATTATAAGAAATCCAAATCTTGCAGTTGTGGCTGGATTCCTGTCCCTTTACATCATTTAGGTGGATAATTTGTTCCACTATGTTTTTCTTTCTTCTCAGCTGCACTTTCCCTTTGAAGCCTCCAGCTACTGGATTGGGGAGGTAAATTACAGTCTGTCTTAGGCCTGAATTGTGCCTCTTGTTTCAATTTTTGGAACTCACATCGTGGGTTTATCCCGGGATTGCTTGCATTCAGAGGATTAAATAACCGGGACCCCCTTTCACAGAAGCTGCTGTGTGAAAATTGTTATGGTACTTAAAAATGATCTTTTAGTACTTCCTTTCTTGGGGCTATAGGAGAAACAATGTTTTCTCTGTGTCATTAAATGCAAAAAAAGAAAAAAGGTACTTGCTCAGTTTTCAACGTGTGCACTTCTTGGCTTGATGTTGCTGCTTTGGTGCCTGTGCAGGTTCATGAGGGTCTTTTTTGCTCTCTGTAGTGACAGGTAGAGACACCTGTGTGAGAATTTGGCCTTAAATACTCAGCACAGAATCACAGATATCTGACCTTACCAGGGAAATGTGCTGGTGACTATGTCTCTGGTCATAGCAAAGCTGTAGGGAGATGTTTAAAGGGGATCCCTTTAGGGATTTTATGGATATGGGGGGTTTTTTTGGTTTTTTTTTTTTTTTTTTTTTTTTTTTTTTTTTTAGCATATATCCAGTCAAATCTCACTTACTTTTCAAGCACCTGGAATCTAGTGAAGATTGCTGAAATTATAACGGAGGGGAAAAAAGCAACTTTGAGAAATAATGGGGATTTTCACTCCCTGAACTGCCCTGGTTTCCATAGGTAGCTTAGCTTTATTCCTGGCCACTGTTTTGGAAAGTTTTTAACCTATCAGAGACACCTCTGAGGGACCCATCAAAAACAGAGAAGATGAAAACCGATCCTTCTGATTTATTAAAAGAGGAAAACCAAGGAAAATTCTTTCCCTTTCTAGAACTGAGCTGGAAGGGGTAAAACCCTTTCATTTTTGTTCTTTTTTTTTTTTTTTTTTTCTTTTAAAAGAAGGTGGCTTGTACTGCTCTCCCTCATATCAGCCTTGGGAACTGCAGGGTGTCTTTATCATCTGCTCAGTGTGAGCATCTCTTTAATGCTAATTAATACCTGTTTGTGATGGACACCTGCAATCCAAGGGCTGGATTTTGTAACTGCATCATCGTGTTCTCCGTGTGTATTTCTGAGGGGCTGCTCTGGACAGATTTATACCATTAATGCTTTTTTTTTTTTTAATCTTTCACATATTTAGATTCTCTCTGTCCTAAACACAGACATATTTAGAAGAAATAAAAATGTAAATGAAGAACTGGTTTGTGTTTGGTTAATGAACAGAGCAGGAAGCGGGGATGTGGAAATGCCCAGCAGGCTCAGGGGTTCAACCTCCTCCCTTTCATTTTTACAATGGGTTCTCAACGTCCAATACAAACAAAACTCAGCAAATTATTCCTTGTGCTGTGCTCAGCTGTCCCATCACACACTCCTTTATTCCTTGTTGTATACATACTGCTTGAAAAGTAATTGAGGCAACTGGGAAAGTGCTGTGTGAGATGCAGAGGAAGTCTCAACCACCAGGAATTAAAATGTTAAACTGCACAGTATACCAGTCAAATAACCAGGAAGTTGTTATTTTAATCCATTTTTTTTAAGTGTCCCAGACATGAAGGAGAAAGTTGATGTAGAAGTTATGGGAGAAATCATTACTGGGAGTGAAACAAAAATAATTTGTTATGTATTTAATCTGTGGTGGAATTTGGTGTGCAGAGAGTCTTGAATATTGATTGTATCGTGGTGGCTCCTGCACATGTGACAGGAGATGGGATGAGATCCCACTGAAGAATTTATTAATGAAATGTTGTCTCTGCTGTAAAGAGCTTGGAGTTCGCATTCTGTGGTCAGTTTTCAGAAAAAAAAAATCGTTACAAATAAGAACAAAATACTAAAATATCTCTGCAGAGCTGGAGTTTACATAACTGTGGTGGACCTTGGGTTGGGTTAGTGGCAGGTGTGGTAAATAGCTCCAAAGGGAAAGGAGGGGTTGGTGTTGGATTGGGTCAGATTATCAGCATAAATATCCTGCTCTATTGCAAGCACAGATATCTGATGTCCCTCAGACCCCCCACGTGTATGATTTGAGGGTAAGAAGTTGCTAAACATCAACATTTTGCATGTGGGAAATCTATTTGGGAAGCCCTCATTTAGTCCTGGGACGTTCCTACCACTCCAGCAGCTGAGTTTTACGTTGGACTGGACCAGGAAGATGCAAAATTCACCCTGGAGCATCTTAGGGAAGGAAAGAACAACGTGATCCAGCAGTGGCAGGTTGGCCCTGCAGAGCAGATGGGCTTTGAGGTGGCCCTGAGTCGTGCTCCCAGTCTCACCAGTGAGCAAAAACTGGAGCTTCTTGAAGGGAGTCGTTCCTGGGGTGGGGTGGGAAAAATCACAGGAAAAGAAAATAAAAATTTAAAAATGCCTGCTGTGGATTTGGCAGGCAACAAAGGAAACCAAACTGGATGAAGGAAAACTTTTGTCAAAAGACTTTTCTGCACAGAAACGTGATTTTAACCAAATCTTGGGATGGTCCAAATGATTTCCCCCTCTGCTATCTTACAAAATAGTGATGGTCTTGATGAAATTTTATTCAAAGAAATTAAGAGCGATACATTTTAAATGTCAGAGCAGCTTTTTCCTTAGAAGATTTATATTTAAAAAGGGTAAAACTGTGAACACTGTAACAAAATACTTTGACTGACTGAATTGAAATTTTGCCCTGAAATACTCTGTTGATGTTTTGTCTTTTTGTCCTAATCCCAGATTGCTATGATTTTGTTTAATTTACATGCTTTACCTTATAAAAAGCTATTTTTTCAACAAGCTGTATTCAGAAATTGATTTAGTCCAGCAGAGTTGAGGCACTACACAGCGCCAGTGTGCACAGAAGGTTGTCCTTGAATTTGCCTTTTTATTTTCACTCTTGCTCAGATCTCTCAACACAGCAGCTTCAAAATGTGCATTTCTGAAAGCATCCAGAATGGGATTGAAAGGCCACCAGGAATCAGTTTAATCTGTTTTTTAGAAGAGGGATCTTCGGGGCTGCAGTGGGTGCTGTGGCAGAGCTGCATCGTGGCTGCACTTTGTGCAGGCGCTGTAATTTAGGATGGAAGGTTAACGCCCAATCTTCTCCACCAGCTGTTAGCAGCTGCATTTAGTTGCATTTCCCATGGGATTTCCTCCTTGCCCTTCCTGCAGCTCAGCATTATTGGTCTCTCACTCCCAGCCAAGTCACTGAAGCCCAGGTTTGCTCAAGCATGTAAAATGCAGCAGAAATGTCAGACTTGTGCCGTCACCTGTGATGGGTCACAGCTCCTTCCAGAGGGACTGCAGCTCCACTGGAACTGGGTTGGAGAGCACATGGGATGCAAACACCTTCTGTGCATTTAATAAAAGGCTTCTCTGAACTTAAAAAGCACCTTCAAACCAAGGATTTTCAACAAGCTCCTCCTTGCTGTGTCTGTCGATTCCTTTGTGCAAAAGGAGCGTGTCATTCCTTCCCATCCAAGAGAAAAAGCACCCCAAGCACCAACACCTCGCTAGGATTTGGAGGCATCTCCTGCTCATTTCTCACGTTAAGGTTTCTGTAGTAGGCTGAGACGCCGTGGTTATCCATGTCAGAGGGCAGACACGGCTCTCAAAGCCTTGAGGGAAGGGTGATGGGCACCAAGGGAGGTCTGCAAGGACCTCGTGCAACCCCTGGGCAGCTCGTTGTGCATCCATGCTTTAACAGGAAGCTTTCTTTGTTACCATATTTACATTTTGTTTTCTGCAGCAGGCTTTGTTTCTGCTTGAAGAATTTCTCCTTCTCCGTGGTTTAAAAAGTCTCTTCTTGCTTGCTGCTGGCTGTGCAATGCCCGGTGAATGAGTTTTGATAATTTCTGTTGGGATTAATTAATTAATTGCAAATGTCTTCAGGCTAAATTGTGAGTTTGCATGTCAGGATGCTGTACATAATCAACAAAATCACTCAGGGGCTTGACATTATGGAGGTTACATGGAGATTGTGAGAGGAGCACGTTCATTCCACATTAGTCAAAACTTTCTGTATGTTATTTATAGAACAGTTCCTCTTTTATGAATTCTCAGAGTCAGAAGCAGAGATTGAATATGAAATGTTAGGATAATAACAGAAGCAAGGAGATAATTCTACTGATTGATTGTATTTGATGAAGTTGCAAAATTTCTGGAAGGGATGAGTTACATTTTTGATGGGAAATAGGACTGTGGAATAAATAAAGATTCATAACAACATTTCAGGTTAGATGGAACACTGCTCTCCCAAATGATTGAGCACTGATGAAGCATTGTATGAACTTCTAGAGACTGGCTACACCAGCCAGGTGAAGGGCACAGGATGCATTACAAACTCAGAGAAAGACCTTTAATTTGGATGTTGTCACCACCAACTGACCCATGAGAATAAACAGTGCGTGAGGCACATAAAAAGCATTTCTTAAATCTATAAACCTGAACGTTTTGGCTTCTGTCCTGATCCTAGATTATTGAGTTGTACTTCTCTTCTCCTTTTTTTTTTTTTTTTTTTTAATTTAACTGACATCTCCTGCCTTATAAAAAGCCTATTCATAAGCTGCACTGAGTCCAGTAAAGTTGAGACAAACCCAGTTACACAAAGGCTTTGTGGTTTATAATGAAACAGGAGGCAGACTTTCTGAATGCCTTATATCTGTATTTTGAAATCATCAGTTTAAATCCCCTTGGCAATGAAAGCACTGTTGCTTCTTCTGGACTTGCCACTTCTAATGCACTTGGTAAAGGACTCTGATCTTGTTGGTTCAAGTAAGTGCTTATGGTTTTGATCCACAGTACATGGAATTTTGGGGGATTTTTTCCTATTAGTAACTCATTGCACTTACGTCTGCAACAATTCTAGACCCAGTATGTTCCCAGTCAGTCACCAGTTTTCCTCTGTAGGGCCTGGGAATTCCTACCAGGCTGGCTGCCTTTCCCTGATTTATTTAAGTGTTCATCAAAGCAGATTCTGGACTTCCACACTGAAAGCTCAACGATGCAGCCTAAGACTTTGCAGACCTTGCGTTATTTACGTTTCTGGCTGGGTATTTTGGTTGCATAACCAGGTGCACATGGAAATCTGGGATGCAGCAAAATGCTCCAAGCGTGCATGAAAATGCAGCATCCGCCTGTGAGGCTGGGCAGTGTTTGAAGGTTAATTTTTGCTGTCAACATTTAGAGGTTTTAAGGATGTTGCTGTAATAACAGCAAAAGCAAAACTCTGCCTGGTTGAGTTGAAAATTGTGCTCCAAGAAAGTAGCTTTGTCTTGGCCTTTGATGGCCAGATTTTGTTTAAAAGGGATGTAAAATAGTAACGTAAAAGTGGGTTTTAGTCAACCTGGGGTTGTTCTTTCCTTCCAAGCACTTGACTTTCTGAAGGATTATGGGTTGGTGGGAAAAAATGCAGCTGTGTGTGGTGTTCACTAGAATTGGCCAGTTGTGCCTGCCTTTATTTGATTTATATTTACAACTTTCTCTTATGCATGTGGAAATTAGACATGTACTACGAGTGTGTTGGAGCATACATTTCACTAAATCAAAAGAAGTTTATGTAAATAGATGCCATAGTAAAATCTGCTGTTAAAATCCAGCACGGAGACAATATTCCTGGATATTCTCCAGAGATGCGAGAGCTCCAGAATTCAGCAGCACAGCTTGATCTCCCTTTCAGCTCTCTAGAACTTGTTTTGCAGTCAAGGCCTGGACAAGCAGAAATGGAAGGAAAGAGCTGCTCCTCAGCTCTGGAGGTGTAAAAGGGCTGGAGTAGCATCAGGGATTCCCAGGAATGGGAGGATGCTTCCAACCCAGGCAGTGCAGGAGGTGGCCATCAGGCTGCCTGCAGAAGGCTCGTGTCAAACATCGTCTGTGGGATTGACATCCCTGCAGAGCATCCTTGGAAATCACTGTCATCCTGATAAACGCTGATCCCCAATGGGTTTTTGGGATTGCTCTCTACTTCTTTGCTGACTTTGGAGGATAATCTTTGATTCTTCCTGATCTTTCACCTTTTCACTTGGCCCACAGTACCATGGAGGAGTTGAAAGGTGTAACCTGCCCCTTTTTGGTCCAGATCTGGATCACGCTCATGGTTGGGCCCTGAGTCTTTAATCAATTCCTCTTTGCAAAATCCCATCTTCACAGTAATCTACAGGGTGGGTTGGGTTTTTGTTGTTTATTTTGTTTTGCTGTTTGGGGTTTTTTTTTATATATTGTTGGGCTTCATCTGGTACAAAGGTTTAAACTACAGAAGTAATTTAAAATATTGTGGCATTTCCTTTCTTAATTAATCCCAACTGTTTTCCTTGGTAGTACAGAAAGTATCAGTGTTTGATGGGGAGGTTTTGCCTTCATTGCTGGGGCAGTGGATTCTTCCTGCCGAGTCTGTAAACAGCAGACAAGCCACAGAGTTCAGCCTGCATGTTCTGCTTTTCATTAAGCCCAGACTGGAGGAGCACCCAGCTGTGTCTTCCTGTAAGGTCTGTCAGTCTTCCAAAGCTTGTTAACATGCTAATATAAAAGGAAATAGGGCTGACTTCAAGGAATTTACAACTAGCCTTAAACTTCAAAGAGTAGAGCTACATCTCTCCAATACAACAACAACAACAACAAAAATCCTATAATAAAAGTTCTGTTAGCCCACGAGAACAGATCTGAGTGCATTGAACACTTCAGCCACAGTGCAGGGTGCCACGTTTTTTTGCTGCAAGTTGCAACACAAAGCCTCCTGCAGTTGTGAAACTCCGCTCATAGCTGGTAGGTTTGATCAGAGACAAGATAAATTGCTGTCCAGCCCACAATTAGGATATCAGGCACGAAGTTGTCAATCTCTCCTTCCCTGAACCTGTTTTCCATGTAAATGTTTGCAGTGGGGTGGTGGATCCCGTTTGAACAGCAGGCAGCATTCTCAGGTGGCAGGAATTGGGAGGGCTCCTGTGACTCCGAGGGGAATTACTGAACATCTGAGTGCTTGGCCCAGGCTGAGGAAACCTCTGCAGTGCCCTCTGAAGTTGTTCAAGCAAGGGGGGACACGCTCTGTGGATTTTCATGGGAAAAGAGAGCACTGTTGTGTGCAAGCCGTGGGGAGGCACCTTCTCAGACTGGAGGATGAGTCCCTGCTCTGGCTCAGGGCTGGCACACGGATCTGCACGAGCGGTTTGCACAGAAATGGGCAAGCATCGATGCCTCCCCAGGCTCCCCCCCCACCTGAGGATCAAGGACTTCCAGGATCAGGATCATTTACATCAAGAAGAAATCCATGATTATTTTTTTTTCCCCCTCGTGTCCTTACTACATCTCTTCTTTAGTCAGATGGATAACATGGAAATGCCTCTTTTCCCCCCTTGGAGAGCTCTCTGCTCCTGGTGGAACCAATGGGATCTTTCAGATCTTGCAGGAGGATGATGAGAGGAGATTCTGCACCCCTGAAGTTCTTAGGGAATATTTCATCAGTGCTGAGACTAAATTGCTGTTTTTATCACCTGTGGATCAGGTCTCTGATAAAGGAAAAACACCTCAGTCATTCAATAATATACCATTATTTTGATGTATGAAGAGATTTCCCTTAAAATTCTCCTGGAGCAAGCTGAAGAATTTGGATGCTTAGGAATAAGGGTTGTTGCAGAGCTGAGATAATTATATATTGAATGGCTTTGGCAGGGACCCTGAGCAGTAAATGTGTCAAATGACACATCCTAGAGTCATTTGAGGAGATTTCTTCATGGGGTTATATTTTTTTTATCACGATTGAACTCTTTGTGTCAAGGGAACTGTAAGAATTTGTGTGTATTCACTTGACCTCAAAATTGGTTGCTTCGGTCACCCAGAAATATTAAAAGCAACTCAGTGTAGGGATTTAAAAAAAAAAAAAAAAGGCAAAGTAGCATATTAAACTCAGCTGTTATTCACACTGTTCCTTCTCTGACAGCTCGTTAAAAACGTTGGGAGAATAGGTGCTGCTGTTATACTTTCGTTATTTGGTGCTAATTAGAACAATCTTACACAGAATCAAGAGTGGTTTCTAAAGGGAGCTGATGGTTTAATAGGAATTAATTGAAAATGCAGCCCCCAGTGGTGCAGGAGGCCACGGGGAGCAACGGCACACGTTCAGATCCGCTTACCAACGTGCTCTGTGCTCCTTGCAAAGGGAGCTGTGATTACATCCACGCTGGGAAAGCACAGGGAGGGAGATCGTACACCTGGCTGGCTGCACTGGAACCAGAACCAAGCACATTTGCATTTTCCAGCTTCCTTTCACCTTGGAAAATGCAGAGGTGCGGATGGCAACAGGTTGTCTGTCCACCCTGCTGCTGTGTCTAGAGATGGGGTTTGCAAAGCCACAACAACTGGTCAAATATCCCATTAACTGAACCGTACAGTTATTTCCCTTGTGTATTTATACCACTCACAGCTGCAGTTTCCATCCTCAGCTCATCTGGGAGTTCTCCCACCTGTAGGAATTCCTGTTCTTTCTGCTGGCTCGTGTTGGTCTTATCAAGGGTCACTGGAAAACAATCCTCCCAAAACACAAATAAAAGGAACAAACTGCCCCATAAAGCCTTTGTTCCTTTGGCAGCAAAGCTGGGCGTTTAGGCACTGATGTGCCATTTTTTTTCAATGTTCTTGAAAATCCCATTTTAAGAGGAAAAAAGTGATAGGAAAGGCTGCATCAGTCTTGTTAAATTCCTGGGGATGGAGCTAAACATGATCTGGTGTGTATCTATTGCCTTCTGCCAAAAGCACCTCAATTTTGTCAGAGAAAAATGATAGGAGACACTGTGCCATAAGCTGATAAGGTCATATTAAATCAGCTGTCCGTCGAGTCTCACATATTTTATACACAGCCATCCCCTGAGGGGGTTGTGTTCAGACCCTAGGACAGCCAGCACAAAGGTGATGGCTGAGAAGCACAGCAAATCTGCTAGAAGGAAAGCACACGTTTTACCTTTTGTTTTTGGGGGGTAAAGTGCAAATTAAACAAAAAACTCAAGATGGCATCGTTTGGCATGACGATTATGTGACATTATGAGAGTTTGTAGCAACAACAGAAAACTTTGCGGTGAAGCTTTGGAGGTGAGGGATCCATAGCCCAGCAGAGACACTGGAACATGATGGGGATTTGGGAAGAGCCCCTTCCCTGCAGGAGTGGTAATGAGCAACAGCAGGAAAATAGGGAATTAATGTTAAAAAGGAAATCAAGTTCCGCAGTAACGTTATCAAAATTATCATAGAATTTGCTTTGGAAAAAAAAAGTTTGTTGCTTAATATAGCCTTAAGAGTCTGGCACATCCTCGGTGATGTTAATCCATCTGCTGACATTTCATCTTCCTCTTATTGGTTTTGTTTCCAGTTTTTTGATACCTCCAGCATTTTAGATGTTATGTTATTGAAGTCATGGGTCTTGTAGAAAACAAATTACTCCATAGACTTAATTGCACCCATCTCACTCTTTATCTTGTTGAGGTGAGCTTCTTATCTGCATTTCATTGTGGAAAAAAAAAAACCAAATCTGTGATAGGAAGCAAACACACAAAAAGGGAGCAGGAGTTGATCACCTCTTGCCGTTTTCCCAAGAGCAAAATTAACAAGATAAGCCATTATTACCTGTCAGGTATTATCTGAAGCCCAAATATTCTGGGCCCTGGGTAGACCTGAGGAAACTTTGTGCTATTGTGGCAAACTATAAAAAAAGGTATTCTTACTTGTATTATTTAGAGAGTTAAGTTTGAGATCTTTTTCTCTCTGGGAAACTTCCTTGGTGGAGAAAAAGATGGTATTAGAGGGAGTTTGGTGCATTTATCATTCTGAAATGTGGGGCTGGAGAACGAATACATTTGAACTGATCACCTAAAACCCCTGTTTCACTGTTGTGATTTCCAATTTTGACTGAAAGCATCTCGGTTTTCCAGATTGATCCCTTTTCCCTTACTGTCACCCCTGTGCTAGAATTCATATAGAATTTCCAGACCTATTTTACTGGTGCAGTACTTTCAGTGGCATGGTTTTGTGTTTTTTGATGCTTTTGGGTTGGGTTTTTTTTGTAGCTGCTGCATTGTTTTTGACAGAATAATTCAAGGAGCCAGCAGAAGAATGGCGTGTGTTGTACACATTCCCCAAGGTGTCCCAGATCCCTCTTCAAACAAGCATGTGCTTGTGTGCAGTCATTCTCGTGGAGCTTTGTGGTTGCTGTCTGTAAGTTATTCCACTCCATTGGGAGTACATGGATTCGCTGCTGGAATTAGTGGAGTGTGTGGATTGGGGAAGTCAAGGCGGGAGGGGAATCTGTGGGGAAAACCCAATTGAGCGGCTTTCCCGAGACTTCTGAAGTAAGTTCCTTAATTTCTTTGTGTTTTCTCCTTCGCTGCAAGGTTTTTCTTTGTTTGTACGTGTTTAATTAGTATCTCAAAAGCATATGCAAACGAGCTGTCTGGCTAAAGATTCTGGAGCACACGGGAGTGGATGAAAGTGGTTGAGGAATACAAAGGAGCACCTACAGGGAAAACGTGCTCCTACCTCCTGTCCCTTGGTTGCCAACAAGCCAAACTCAAACCTAGCTCTGCTGAAGCCAAATCTAAAACGTTTTGTGGCCAGGCTTTCACCTCGGGTTGAAATAGATATTTGACAAAGGTCCAGCTCTTCAGTCTGGTGTCCCACAGAGATTTCTGAGATGCTCGGTGGGATGTGTCCATGGCCTGAATTATCCTGTGGGATGATTCCCAGCAGGAGGATGGCCAGGAGGCACTGCTAAATCTGGCCCTTGGGAAAACTGACACTCTGCATGTTCCATGCAGGTTCTCCCACTCCCTTACTGTCACGAAATGCTGAATTAGAAAGCTGTTATGAGATCCAGCTTTGTTAGAGAAACGCATTCAGATAACGGGGAATTCAGGGATTTATTCACCGGATGATAGCAGATGAATGGTGCCTGTTTTCTGTGCATGAATTGTAATTGACTTTATTATGAAGCTCTCAATGTATTCCTTATTTGAGCTGATTTCCTGATTCATTCTTTGTCAGGGGATTGGCTGCCAGCTCTTCATTGTGGGTTTCCAACATTTAAAATTTCAGCTCTTTGTAATGGGTATCCAAGTCACATGGTGTTCTTCTTTTCCCTGGTTGGAAAAAGGGTTGATGCAAATGCTAAAAATGAACGTGAATTTAAAATTCACTTTTTAAAACACCTTTAGAGTACGTTATTTTTAGGCAGAACTTGTCTCAGTGCAGCACTCTCAAAACCTGTTCCTTTTCCTTGTCCTGATCAAGCAACGTACCAAAGCCTTGAGTGACACGCAGGTTTTTGCTCTGGTATTTGCACAGATTGATGTGTAGGAGCTCACTTGAAGAGTCAGGTTGGAAAACAACTTGAATGCAGTAAAACAGAATATTCACAGGCTTATTTGCAGCTTTCTCTCACTTCTAATAATAAGTGTAAGTGTGGATCACTTGAGCTGTCTCGCTGTTCCAGCTCTCTGCAAGTTCTTCAGGGATTTATTTCTCTCTCTCTAGGGCTGCCTGTTGGAAAACAGGACCCTCTCAGGCTAAATTCACCTTGCACGTGTACAGTGTTGATTTCTTATCATGTAATTGAGTTGTGACTGAAGACCAAATGCAAGCCCCACTCGACTTATTCGACCCTCTGGAGTTCTGTCTTGCTCTGAGCAACACAGTTCTGTGGGCTGACGGTGCTGGGTGTTGCCAGGAGATTTTCTTTTCCCCAGGTTTCTCTTCTCTTTGCTGTAGATTTATGCACAGGTAGAATTTTTAGGCATAGAACATGTAATGTGAAAGTGAAATGGAAGTTGATCTCTTTGGTGTTCGTATCAGCATCCTGAGACATGAGTTCATCCTCATTTCCTTACTCCCCCTTCATGGGCTGATCAACTGCTAAGTCCGTGTGTTCGTGGCTGTAGAGGAAGACCTTGGGATCTGAATCGCTTCTGGATAAATTGCTATATTCCTCCAGTCTTTCATTCCTCCCTTTATGGCTCAGGAATAACATGGAAGTGGTGTTTTGTGCAGCAGGATGCATAAACTTTGTCTAGCTCCTGATTTTGGTGTAGAAATTGAAATGCAACAAACCCTTAATAGAAGTAAAGCGTTGGTAATCTTGTTCTGCTGCATATATAGAATTACCAGTTGAATTGGATGGAGAGTTTTGACTTTCAGAGCCATAAAACCAGTAGTTTGAGCATTTCCAACTTCAATTACTAACGGTGGAGAGTTGGCTGAGGAAGTAAATCCATCCGTGTCTCACCTTCCTCTCAGGGCCGTGGTACTTTGGGAAACTCTGAAGCAGAGCAGAGCAGATTGAGGCTCTGAAGATGACTCTGATAGGCAGTGATGCTGTGAAGCACAGAATTAATGCTCTGGGCATTACCCATTCAGGTAAATTCTGGGATCTCCTGCCCCATTAGTGACTGGTGGAATGTCAGCACATCCTGGGAGGCAGGAATGAGCCCCATGTCCAGGTAGAGCAATGACTAAACACAGCAAAGCTTTGCTGTGTGCACTTCATGAGGAGTCACTCACTGACCATTTTTGTTAACAGGCCAATTTTTTCCATCAGCAAGCACAAACCAAGCAAGTTTTGATTAGAAAAATCATCAGAGAATGAAAAAAAAATAATTTAGAATATATGTCCATCATGGTCTCCTTGACATGTCAGAACAATCATTGCTGGTTTTTTTTCTTGATATTCAAAATGTTGGAAAAGAAAGGAAGGGTGAGACAAAGCCACCAAGAGGATTTTCACACCCTAAGTGTAGATATTATTATCAATCCCAATTTTAAGAGGTGTTCCTCAGTCCTTGTTTCAGAAGGAGATAGAATTAGAGCCTATCTCCAGTAATCTCTGTCCCTAATAATATGATTTATTTATTCCATATACAGATAGGGTGTGAGAGTTCAGGGAGATTTAAAAGTCCCTCCTGCACAAGATCTCACTGTTACGATGAGATTCTCAGTTTCAGAGTAGTCCCAGGTGCAGGATCCTCTCTCCAAAGATTTTCTCCTTTTCCTACTCTAACTGGTCCTACTTGTCTTGGTGTAAATATTCAACTGAACTCTTCCTATAAATGAAGGGAAGAAATCCATGACAAAGCTCTCTCAGCACCTCTTTTTTTTTTTTTTTTTAATAACAATATGGTTAATTATCTTTAAAATCTGCTGAACAATTAAAGACATGCCCATAAACAGCCCAGGCACTCCTCCAGCCCCCATGCATTAACAGAATCATGCATCACCTTATGTGAACAACGCAGCACCCAAAAATGTGCAATTTGGCCCAACAGACCCATTGGTAAAAATCCTACATTCCTCTTCTTGCTGAAAATGGCTTTCTGAGCAATCTCAGAGTAGATCATTTGCTCAAACAGCTTAAGTGGCTCTCAGAGAAGAGAAAATCTTTATATTTGCTAGATAGTGCAAGGACTAATTCCACCAGCCCTGTCCACTTTGCAGATCGAGAAAATGAGGCATAAAAGGACATTTTTTTTTCAAGTTCCGTCAGTGAGCTGGAGGCAGAGGAGGGAGGGAAGCCCAGGTGCAGGGTTTGGGAGCTCTGTGCTCCAGCCTCCAGTCCCTCTGGATGCTCCAGCTGCAACCTTGCACTTCAGCCAGGAAACACTGGTCCTACAGTGCCACATTTTGTAATACATATAGAAAGTGTGTATATTTGTATCTATATAACTTAAAAGGCAGGTGGATTTTTTTTTTCCCCCTGTTAAATTTATAGGTAATTTACATAACTAATTTGTAAACCAAAGTGTAAATGATGCTCAGCTGAAGTGACCATTTTGACAAGCAAGTGCAAACATTGTCAGAACATTGGCAGATCTGCTTTGGACAAGACTGAGCTTGACAGCTTTTTCTGTGTTCGTCTGGATTTTATGGGGGGGCAGAAAAGGGGGGAGTGTGTTTTGTTTTCTTTTAACAGCTACTTAAGATTATGATGTTATCATGGTCAGTTTTTTTTTAAATTTTCTATCAAGCCATGTCATTTAAGATATTAAAAAAGCTGGCATGGAAACCAGATAGCTGTGGGTTTGTTTTTTTTTTTTTTGCCTGTGCTTTTTGTGGCCAATACTGTTTAAACAGAACTATTGTGAAACGTGGAATGCTCTCAACCATCTGACATAATAATTCAGCTCTGGTTAAAGATGATGACTTAAAGAAAGCTTGCAAGACCCTGGACACCAATGTGAGATAGGGATGATTGGGAGTGGGGAGATCAACATTTTAAAATCAAAGAAATACGCAAGGTAATTTTTTTTTTTTTTAAATCTTAGAATACTAAAATTGAGGATTTGAATGGCTTTATATTTTGGAGATTTTAAAACCCTACAGCTTGACATAAAGCCTATGGAAACTCATGGTGCTGTTAATTTTTAATTTTTTTTTTTTAGGCCAATGGTTGAGTTTCTTTATTTGTATCCTTCTCAAATGTCACTCGATTTGGATAAAATCTCTGCCTGTCTTTAGCTCTCATCCAGCCCAGTATTCCCAGGGCATGGTGGGAATCTCTCCTGCCACTTTGAAGTGAGCTCGGGGAATTTGGGCTTTCACAATGTGAGTCCCAGCACATGCCAGCTTACGCTGACACACAAGAAACACCAGAAGAAAACTATTTTATTGCTGTATGAAAAAAATATATACAGTTTTTAGATAGGATACAAGGAAGTTTTGGGCACTTGGTGGAAAGTAGCAAGCTGGGGTTATCCAGGGTTAGAAAAACATGATTTTCCCATTCTTGCCTTGCCCAACTGGTGTGATGTCTCTAGGTCCAGTGGCTTTTTAACTCCAAAATACACAAAAGGACAGATTATAATTTTGCCTGTGGACCATTATTTATCATAGCTCTTCTTAATGATCTGCATCTGCTTTAATAAAAAGAATATTTAAGAAACCATAAAGAAAGCTAACCCAATTCTCTTTTAATGCAGCATGTAATTAAATCTTTATTGAGATTTGAGAGCTGTGCAACCACAAAAGAAAAGAAAACAAAACAAAAAATGAGGAGCGATCATGTCTTTATATCCAGACACATAATTGGGAAAAAAATGTGCATAGAAAGAAAATGTCCTTTATAAAAGAGTCTGACTATTCCACAAGTCTGTCCTGCAAATATTAGGATTGCATGTTGGTAGGATTATGGAAGTGAATGGTTCCATTGTGGGGCAGTAGGATTTTTCTGCCATTTTTCTCTACCTAAACCCTCCTGCCTGCAAAATGAATGTCTGGATATTCCCGGTCTCCTTCAGCCAAGGTGAGAATCAGAAGAGAAAATTAACAGACCTAAACTCTGTGTAGGTATTTGCAGTGGACACGGCCTGTTCCCGGTGGGATGAGCTTTCCATCCTGAATTTTGGCGGTGGATGTTTGGGGATGGCCAAGCTGCGGTTCAGGAGACCACAAAGGTTCAGGCTGTGGCTGGAGCACGTGAGCAGCAGCCTCATCCCACGGCATCCAGCGGCAGCTCCATCTCCCTCCAACTCTCCACCAGAGCTCCCACCCTGTGGAAATCCCAGGAAGTGGTTCCTGCTCACAAGTCTCAGCTTTCCCATTTTAGCGCCACGTTTTGCTGGAATGCACAGGTGAATGTGCCCTACCAATTAACCCCCGCTTAAAATGTGTAAAATCTCACCACTGGCTCTGCTGATTTCCACCCAGTTGTGGGGTTTATTAATCCTCTTCACACCGAATAAGGTGCCCAGAGCTGAAAAATCATTAGTTTTGTCACAGAGGTGTTATGGATGATAAATATTTTGAATAATGAATCTCTGTTTCACTACATAAAGACTAGGTTGTGTTTTCAGTAATAATTTTTTACAGTTATGAAGCTTCTAGAACAGAAATCTTCCCTTTTACTGCCCTAAGTGTTCACTGAGAAATGGGAGAAAACCCCTTCTCCAGAATACAAGTTATCTTGTATTTTTGCTAACGTATATAATTACTGATGTGGGTGTTCCCACATCTTAGAATGGAAAAAGCGCTTGCCAAGATTGAAAAACCATAGTAAGCAATATAAAAGATTTCTCTCACACACCAGCGTTTCTTGCTGAGACAAGTGAACTGGAACTGTGTTTAAAACCATATAATTATACTCCTATATATCACTTATTAAATCAGATTTCCCCCACCCTCTTTTCTTTCAAGTCACTTCTGAAAAGCCGTGTATTCCAAGAGGTCTGAGAGCTGGGGTCCTCCCCTGGAAGAGCACTTTCTTAAAGATGAAACCCAACAAAAATGTGAACAGCACCTCTGGACCCACGTGATGTCCCTGTGCCATGGCTGCTCTTTGCTCTGATCTTTGCCACAGCTTTGGTGTCACTGAGGTCTCCGTGGCCCAGACATGAGGTGCTGTAGTTTGGGGACTACTCCAGTCATCCCTGGAGCTTTTTGGCCATCCAGCCTGGTTTCCTTCATGGCCCAGGCCATGAAATTCCACCTCTCCATTCCTCACTCATGCCCAGAGCTGCCTGTTCAGGAGATCCAGGGACTGTGGAAAGCTTCTTGTGGATTTCCTTATTTCACACTCATTTCTATGCTGTTTAAAACACAAAGAAGCTGACCCAGGCTTTTCACACCCGTGCAATAGGAGGACTATTAAATGGTTTTTCCAGAGCACACAGATTGTGTATGCAAAGGTCCAGTACGCAAATCCTGACTTGTTTGTGCCTCGGGTTGTGCATACAAAAAGCTGTTTAACTTGGAGCCAATCTCTCTCTCTCTCCAGCACCCACACCTCCCTCAACCCACCTCCTCTGACAGACAGAGCCTGGGGAAAAGACTTTACAGCACCCTCCAAAAGGCTGGGGAGCAAGGCTGTGTTGGACAGAGGGACCATCTGAGTATGAACAGGTGCCTTCACAATTCTAATCCAAGTGGAGGTTCCAGCCCTTGCCTTATGAGCAGGGCGGTACCTTGGAAGCTTTGCTTGGTGTGAGGGGACGTGGGGACTGTTGCTGTTCAATGCCTGGGGTAGGTGGTGCCACTCAAGTCCTTAGAACTTCCCTCAGCTCATCCTGCAAATTGCTGGTTAAGGTGTGGTGGCATCTTCTGAGACTTTCACTCTGTAGCTTGAGAATTTAAGGAGTTCTTAAGATTGTTTTCTGAGGCCCTGGAACTGCAGATCACAGAATCTGGAGAGGTTTTTTTCAGGTTTAAATGCTAGCTCACATGAGCAAGTGTTGCAGTTTTGTTTTATCGTGCTCATTTTTTCCTTTGGTCATGCTGTTAGTAACAGTCACTGAGAAAGCAAAGTTGGATATTAATGGTTTGATTTATCAGAGGAAGAAATCCTTTTACCACTCACTCGTATGTGCACGTGATGAGGATGCATTGGATTTCAGCTTAAATTTCCCATCAATCTTTTCTTTTTCTATTTTTTTTCTCCTCTTCCATCTATCCTTCTCTTCTGTCCTAGGGTGGTTGTGTTTTGTTTGGGGTTTTTCTGCCACTCTGCTTTTAGTCCTTTGCTGTTCAATCCTTTGGGAGTCTTGTCAAGCAATGCTCCAGTTCTGCTTGAACTCTTTGGTCTCCCAGGATGAGAACAGAGCTCCAGCAGTTCCCATGTGGTGCTGCTGCCTCCAAGACTCCTAAGTTCCAACTCATCTATTTAAGGAGATGTATTTTTTTTTTTTTCTTAGGGCTTAATTAATTTATTTAACAGTTCTCCTTTTTTTTTGTAGTAGCCAATTTGCCATGTGTTTTTACAAAATATAATGTGCAATAGAACAAAACACCATTATTTGAAGGAATGTGCTCTGAAGTTCGAGAGTTATTTATGCTGATGTTTACTTAGTGACTACTTGAAAACTGTGATACTCAGGACTATCCTTGGTAAGGAAATATTAATTCTCCTTAATAAAAGGTACAAACCACACAGAAGATAAAGAAAACAAACCTGGCCATAAGAAAAAACAAACGTGCCCTTGGTGTTCTGATCATGACCTACCATGAGCAGAAATCTGCTGAACTTCCAGCAATGTTTGTCATAGGAAAACTTCTAACATATTGTCCTTTTATTGCATTTTATGCCTTTTATTAGCTCGCAAATCTAATTAGGAAGCCAATTGGCACCCAGTACTCAGTGACGGAAGCAGCACCACCTATTCTTGTGGCAGCTTTGGTTTGACTTTATGGGTGGTCTTTGTTCCTAAAGGCTTCTATGAATACCACATATTAGCTGAGCTGCTTCCCCCTTGATGTCTGTGTTGTATTGTACACATGTTGTCACTGTTTGACACTTAAACAATCCAGATTCTTACCCGGCCCATATTTAGTGCCATAACAAACTTCTGAACATATGTTTTTGAGAGCAACAGTAACATCCATCACTGCAACGTGACAGATAAATAAGCACTGCTGGAGAGTGTCCACGTCTTCAGAGGGCAGAGCTGGCCTGCAAGGTGTGGTGCCACGGGGGGATGTGCTCATCTGCCTTGCCCCCACCGAGCTTTTCTCCTTCTCCTCATTTCAGCAAATCCAAACAGCTTCTGGAGAGACCTGAAAAATTCACCCTGTCCATGCGAAAAGCACAGTTGTTCCAGAACTCTTCTAGGGAAACATTTCCTGTTTGGGGGCTTTGGCTTGACACGCAGTAGACGTAATAAGGCATAAAGCATTCCTCCTCATCTCACTGCCTCTGTCCTGCAGCGAGGAGCTCTGGCCTGGAGCCCTGGCAGGTGATGGGGATGGTCCAGCCCTTCCTGCTCCCGTGAGTCTCCTCTCCTCTGTGCAGAACTCCTGTGCTTTTGTTTTTTGTGGGTTTTGTTTGGTTGTTTTCTGTTGTTTGGGATTTTTTTTGAGGTGGTTTCTGTAGAACAGAAGAGGGAATCACACAGGAGATTTGTGTTGTGCTTTGTGCTCTCTGAGCAAGAGCAGAGGCTGACAGAGACTGATGGCAGCACAGGAGGTTTAAAGTGTGGTCATGTCTTGCCTTACCTGGGTAAACACATTCAATGAGAGCTTTGTCTGAACAAGGACAGAGAAGTTGAGCCTTGAACAAGGATATAATTTATGTAAGTTTTAATGAATATTTAATATGGAATGTTAATTACAAGAAAGAGGGGTTATGTATTTTGATGTCGTGCCTTTGAGTGTCAGATCATGCAGTGTCTCCCTGGCTGGAGGAGGACGATCAGCTTGCTAATTACAGATGTATAGCCTCACATCATATCAATATCTCTTTAAAGAAACAGGTGTTGTAGATGAAAATAAGAGAAAATATCTTTAAAACCAATATATGAGCACCATCTGCCTTTATTGCTTTCATTGAGTTTTCTATTGTTAAACACAAGATAGTTATAAATAGAATATAAAGCAGAAATTTCTTAGTGCCAGTTGTTTGTAATATAATTATTAATACTTTGTTGCGATATGTAAATGTAAGAAGTTTTTTGGGCTGAAGTAGTATTTTTCTGAAGGTAAGTGGCATTTCCGAGGTAGTCTTTTTGTTCTGTACCTGTACATCCATCCACCCTCTTGGACCACATGAAAGGAGAACCCTGCAAGCTATTCCCACCTCCCATGAGGGGCCAGTGGGGTGGTTCTGCAGGCAAGGGGCAGCACCTGAGGCTTCTACCACACTGCAAATTTTTTTAAAAATCAATTTTTGTTTTTTACTCAGCATGTTTCAGTGCTCAACAACTCCTGCTATGAACAGAAACACAAATAAAGGTGAAGTTACCAGATGCTGTCCCAATACTAAAAAGGCTGTTTTAAGACCGACTCCTGGAGTCTCATTACGAAATCCAAGTGTGCATCAGCAGTGGGTCCTACTTGTAAAGGGACATTTGTTTACATCTGACCTTGGTTTGAAATTTACCCCTGTCCTCATTAGGAAAGCGAAGCCCAGCACCGCTGACCCTTCTGTCTCCCCCAGAGCACAAAGGTTTGAAGCTGCATTTGGTGCTGGACTCTGCCCTGATTTCAGGCTCTGCATGCATGTACAGAGAGTGGCAGAGCAGGCAACACGCCTGGCAATAAACCCCATTAGCTCTCAAAGGGAGATTGTAAAGTTTTCATATTATGCTTGTCTAGTTTGATCTGGTATCTGGTCGCTGAATTGTATCATTGCGAGGAGCAGGAGAACAGCAGCATGACCATGAGGTATATTGTGTTACAGAATGAGGTTACACAGCACCAAAGCACCACCATATTTCAGTAACAAATGCAGCTTCTGGGGAGTTTTGTTATCACTGCATAAGCTTCGCTGCTCCCTGGAAGATGACACTGATTCAGACAGAAAACACTAATTCAGTTCTTGCCAGCAGAGCCAATTGTCTCTCTGATTACATTAGACTGACAACTGGTTTTCAATGTCATTGTCAGCCGCAGCTTCTCATGCGTGGTGCACTGGAGCATGAACTGGGCTGCCTTTATTTAATTATTTCTGCCCATTTCTGCACTTGTGAATAAGGCAAATGTGAGGCTCATAGACAGAAAAATGGCAGGTGTTTAGATTACAAAACTCAGGCTTCAGCAGTGGGGTCCAGCACCTTTTCAACGGCCGACCCTGAATGCGTGCGCCACTCTAAAGAATTAATTTGGAACTGTCCTATCTTTCTGTGTGTGTTGGTTGCCTAGAAGTAGCCTAGGATTTCTGTATGAAATAATTGTTTCATTAAATAATTTACTGAATATGTTAATTTTTTTTCCTTATTAAGTGGTAACTGGAAAACTGCCCGTGAGCTGCCCGTTGCAGGGTTTAAAATTTGCTGTGCACTGCTGGTGTTTTTGGGCACCCAGAGTTGGAAGGGTGTGGAGCTCAGAGGGTGTCAGTCCATGCAGAGCCTGCCTGGGCTCTGTGCTGTCACTGCTGCCCGGAGCTGATGCCAGGGCTGGCACTGGGGCTGTCCCCTGGCAGGCAGGGCACACCTTTGTGCCCCATCCTGTGCTGCTCTGGGCAGCACCAGCAGCACGTGGGGCTCTCTGTGGAGCAAACCCCCCTCGGTCCAGCCAGCTGTGCTGTTGGACAGGGAGTGATGGCCTTCCCAGTGTCACCACGGCCAGGGGCTGGCACCAGCTCCCTGCGCTGTGGGCAGCCCGTGGCCAGCTGAGGTACAGCCTGGCCACCAGCCAGAAAACCTCTTCTCCTTCTCTGCTCTCGTGCCCAGGCTGTTTCCTGTTTCTATCTGGAGCACAGGACTGCTCGTGGAGCTCTCAGCTCGTTTTCACATAAGTGTGGCCATGACCAGCCCCTTTCCCTCCCTCCTGTGTGTGTCGGTCCATGGAAGGGGAATTAAGGAACCAGGAGGTTGCTATGGGGGTTCAGCACCATCTGCAGAGGTGTTGCTCTTCTGGGCAAGTTCCTTCCAATGCTCTGCTGGTCCTTGCTGTTCCTCCTCAGCAGAAAAGGGATGAAGTGTGGACGCAGCATTTTCACTTTGTAAAAATCCTTTTCTCCACCTTTTCTTGGATAGACTTAGATTTTTTTTTTTTCTCTTTTAATGTTCTCATCTCTATTAAGGTCATAAATGCATTTAAAAAATAGAAAGCTAAAATTTTTCACAAGGTCATGTTTCTAGAGGAGCTGTGTAAGAAAAGCAAGAGGTTGGCAATAAAATCAGCACAGGTAGCAATGAAGGTTGCTATGCCAACCAAAATGCTGTTAAAATAGTATTTTTGCATTAGTTTTCTATACTTTTATTAAAAACACCCTAGAATGTCTTAGTAGGCTGTCAAGGAGGAAGCTCCCCGAGCTCATGGTACCATATGAAATGGTTGCTGGCAGCTTTGTGATTCTTCTGTGCCTGCAGAATAAGAGATTTATGCTCTTCAGAAACGCCTCTCCTGTTTCTGAATCCTCTTCCACTGCTCCCGTTGCCCAAAAGTCAAACAAAGCTAAGCTCCTCCAGGTCCCAGAGTGAAAAAATGCAAACACACTGCATTTAAAAGTAGATTTAGCAACTCCAAAGTGGGCGATTTGGTTCCACCCATCAAACCTGAGTTCTCTGATCTGAAGTCAGATGGGTGCTACTCCTAGCGAGATGTGTGCCAAATCTAATTAAGCTTTGCATAATGTGCATCTTGGGTGATTTGATTTATTAGCTTTGTTTGAAGAAAGTAATAATAAAAAAAGAAAATGGCTTTGGTAATAAGCTGTTTGAATTCCCTGTGCAAGCAGGCACAGTCCCTGCTGGATCTCCCTGCAGTGCTCTTGAGGTGCACGAGTTGCCCATGGACTGATGCAATGCTGGGAGCTGGAGCAAAAATGGGGTCCTGCCCCCACTGCTGCCCTGGCCTGTGGCTCAGCACAGGTGTTTCAGTATTCCCCACTTGGGATAGTGATCTCCATTCTCACAACCACCATAGAACCCTGGAAATTGTAATTTATCACTATTTACACCAATGGAACCCAGTGCACAGAGAGATTGGAGGTGGCTGTGGTGCAGTGCAGCAGAAATTTGCATTAAACGCTGGGATTCACAGCTGGAAAAATAATCCCAGACCCCATGCTGGTGTAGCAGGGCTGCTTTTGATTCCTAGAAGAGCTGGGTGTACCTCCTCTGTTAATTTTTTAGTTCAATATTGTGCAGTGCAGATGTGTCCTGTGGCTGAGATCCTCAACATCTCAGGTCCTGTTGGTTCTGCTGGCTGGCCACGGCATTGTCTCATGTCCTGCAGCATTCCCTCAGCTGGGTTCTCACTTTCCATCCCAACATCAGCTCTTTTTCTTGTCTTTGGTGCCTTGTGGGTTACAGAGGAGGATTTCCTGCAGAGGGAATTAGGTGCAGGGTCAGATTTACCCTTAAATGATGAAATCTTAATTTTTTATTATTATTATTTTTGTTAAACACGTTTGAAAAATTTGGAGAATTGAAAAATTTTGGAGAATATCCATAGAGTAAAATGATTCCAAGCAAATAATTTTTGAAGTTTAATTCTTTCTGTTAAAAAAAAAAAAAATTGCTAAAAAGGAAAATAATTTTCTTTACACTGGAATATAATAGAAGAATGAAGGAAAATACATGGATTAGCATAGTTTTATGTGAACTAGATTTATCCAAAATTTGACTTGCCACAAAATGCTCCCTGAGGTTTTAATCATGATACTCGATTTGTTTTAGCTTTTTATTTTTCTGATCAAACACACAACAGAACCTTGTGGCAGAAACATTTGCCTAAAATACTGATTTATATTAAGTAAATATCAGGAAATGCCACTAAAACCATTGAATACATATATCTTCTTACCAGAAAAGGGTTCATAGCATTTCTCTGCAGCCAGGCAGCAGAAACAAGCTATGCAGCCTCTTGTGTGTGATCAACATGGTTTGAATTTTGAATATTAAAATATTTATAATTTACTTACAGACCTTTAATATCTCCCATAACTTATCTGGCAATTGATTTCAAATGCCGCATCAGTGGCAGAAGGGATTTAATACGTTTTGCCAGTAATTTTTTTTTTTTTACTGGAGACAGATGTAAAATGGTTCATTATGAAAAATTCCCATTTCCATGCAGCGGGATGTGAAATGGAAGTTTGGAGAAGAAATGCAAAAGGTGTTTTCTGCTTCTCACGGTATCAGTTGTTTACGATAGGGACCGTTTACCCTCTCCAGATGTGCAATGACTCTGGTGATGGGGGAAGATCAACGAAGCAACTTTGGGGAAAGTTTTCTGTGGTTGTGATGAACAGAAGGGTCTCACCCTACCTGTGTTTGCAGCTGTGGACCCTCCCTTGTCCTCAGAAAACACAGCAAGGAGGTGACAGCTCCGCATCTTGGTTTAACGCCAGGACAGAGGCTGAGGCGTTCAACGGCACCTGAGAGTGCGAGTGCTCCGCTCCCGTTGAACTTTAGTGGGTTCTGAATGTTTGGCTCCTCCAGGCTCCTCTGGAACCCTCAGCTTTGGCTCCTCTGCCTGCTCAGGGCCTGGACTAACACGGTTTCACCCAAGGGCCAAGAGCTCTTTGATGGGAGCCGGGCTCTCTCTTCCCAAAAGCTGCCTGTGCGGCGGGGAAGGGCAGCGCCGTGTGTGCACAGAGGGGCCTGTGCAGGGGCTGGGGCAAGAGCAGTTTATTTTTAAACTGGTTTGACTGACTCGCAGACACAAGGCAGCTCAGCATCCGCCTCTGCTGACTCTGCACCCTGCACCGGCCTCTGGGTGACTCAGAGGCAGCAGGAGCGCGATTGCGGCTCCTGGCTCCAGTGCCCAGTCTGCTGCGAGCAGGAGAGCAAGCCACTCATTTCTTTGGGACACTGGATGGTTTCCTCGCTGTCTGCAGCAGCAGGGTGTGAGCAGCTCCAGCTGCTGGCAGATGGATTTTGCAAAAGCCAATGTTCCTCCCCAGCACCCACCAGCCGGAGCTGGAATGAGCCTCCCATGACAACCTGGAGGGGTTGGGGAGTTCCTCATTAAATTCTTACAATGCTCACGTGTTCAGGAATTAGAGAGTCAGTTTTTTCAAAGCCTGCGAAGGGAATTTTCTATAGCGCTAAGTATTTTCATTTGCACTAGAAATGATAGGGCTGAAGTGTCAGAGCTGTTTGGTCAGGCAGGGATAGCTTGAGAGAAAAGGAAACCAGGTGGGAATGTCGTCCCTGGGGGGTGTTGGCAGCCTTGTCCTGAGCTGCTGAGGGTTGGTGTGGCCAGAGGATGTGTCCCTGAGATTACCTATTCATTGATGAGTCAAATAATCCCAGAAACCCGCGGGCTTACACTCCTCCTTCAAGTGCAAACTGGGAGCTGCTCCACTAAAGGACACGCTGTGGGGTTATTGCAGAGTGGTGCAGGTGGCACAAAAAAAGCTTACTGTGATTTCTTTTTTGCTGTGTTATAAAATACTAAAATAATGTAAGAATTCCCTCTCTGGTAGTTGCATTTCAGACAGATGATTCTCTATCCTGACAAGAGTTTAATCTTTTCCCTTGAACTCCCAGGGAGCTGCAAGGCTGTGAATGCAATGCCACAGGGGCAAAGGCCACTCTACAATTTTGTGTATGTGACTAAATTTCCTTATTTTGTGAGCTGCAATTACCATAAATAGAAATCTACCAACACGTGCAATATTTAAACGTACAGGGTCACTATCCTGACTGGAAGTTTTGTGTACTTCCTTAATATAAATATTAATTTTAACAGTAATAATGCACTAGTCTTCTGTTTGCTCTCTGAATGTTTGCACTAATAAACTGTAAAATCCACACTCCTGTGCACTGTAAGGACTAAATATGAAATATGCATTCTAAACATTATACTTCTAAGTTAGCAAGTATGGAGTGCTCAGTAACAAGCTCGAGTATTAGGAGACATTATTTCCCAAGATATTTGGAGAGTTCGTTTTGCCATCAGTCTTCATCTCTGCAGAATGTGGTAAAGAAGCTCGATTTTGGCAGTTGAATTCTTCCAAAGAAAAACACTTTGCAAAAAAGAAATGTTTTGAAACCCTTTTTATTCACCAAAGACAGTATTTCCAGGCACGGTTGATCTTGATGTGATTGATGTGTGCCTATGACAGCACAGCCTCTTTCCCAATCTCTCAGCAGTCCCAGAAAAGCAGTTTTGGTCTCGTGGTGATATTTTGGATACAGCTGTGGATGGGGCAGTGCAGCTCTGTGTTACAGCAGGAAAACCAGCCAGCAGAAAATGCAGATACAAAGATGCATCTTGGCTCCAAAGTCCATTTTCTAAGCTTGATTTCAAGAAGAACTGAAGGGAAAATTACTGCAGGGCTGTGTGTTTTAAATATCAAGTAGGATTTTTTAAAAGCATCTAAGTAGTTTCTGAACATACTTCCACTTACTTCTAAATGAGACTGGTCCTGAGAAATTCTAGGAGCCTTTTCAAACCTGCTTCAGGAGGTTAAAATAACTTATTTTCATATCTTAAGGAGTGAGATATTAAACGTGAAGTAGCTAGCATGAAGGATCAGAGATAATTGCTCCCCTTAGGTGGATGGTTTTTAGCATTTAAGCAAAGCATTGGATTCTGTTATCCCGTTGTTCCATGGACCTACCTGAGGAGCAAGCTCTTACTAAAGGCAGGTTCAAAACCCAGATTTAATTTGTGACTCCCCTGGGATGGAGCCTGTCAGAGGCATTTGCTCTCCTGGGGGTGGCTGAAGCACCAGGTCTTTATAGGTTTGAAACTGTAATAAGTTTCACCAGCTTATTCCCTGGTTGATTTTTTTGGGTCTAAAATATGGCAAAAACATAAACACAACCTGGCACCTTCTCCTGGCTTGGCTTGCACAAGACTTATGTAATTGTGGTTTGTTGTTTTTTTTTTTTTTTGCTCCGAGGAACTATTTTGAAGTGATAATGGTTTTCTTAAGGAGATGCTGTGAAGATAAGCATCAAGTATTTATTTCCATTAAAACATCCATTCTCAGCCTTGAGATGAGCACCACCTTCATTTATTAAAACTGAGAATTTCTTCATGATGTGATTGGCTAATGAGCTGTGTAGGACCTTGCAAAGGGGAGAGATGGCACCTACTCCCTGACTACTCTGTAATTACAATCTGGGATGAGGGATTTGATCTCGCAGTCATGCAAAGGGAATTTTGTGTGTGTAATGAAGTGGGGCAGAAAGGAGGATGATTTAAGTTAGCAGTAGGATGGCATTTTGTCTTTTTTTTTAAACTGTAAACTGGAATTTAACATCTCTAATCATAGACCCCAAACCTGTACATGGACACAGGACTGGGGCAGTGCAAGAGTGTGGGTCTCCAATGATATTTTCCAGTGATTCTTTAAATAACAGAGACCTATAGATATAGGTTAATTTCTATTTTTTACTCCTTAATCATGGCTCTTGTTCATATCTCAGAAAACCAATGTATTTCATAGGTGAGAAAGGCCAGTGCCTCCCTTCACCCTTCCCATCTTGTGACTTCTCTGGCCTTTAAAAAATGGTTATATTGGACAATTTTAGCTATTCTCTGAAGTCTAGGTGACACAATCGGTCCTTGGAAATTTAGTCTTGCAAGTGATATATCCACGAGTCTGAAAATTAATTACTCACAATTCCCCTTCCTAAAGTAAAATTCTGGCTACTGACACATTGAAACAATTTCTGTGTTGTTGTCTTCAAATAGCTACATCCTACTATTTACGATTTGTAAGGAGGAGGTCAAAACCCCACTGGGAAAACCATGAAAATCTCCCACGCTTTTGAATGAGTTTTCCTATGTATTGGTGATTTTCATCTTTTTCAAATGGGCTGAGTGAAATTCTTTATTAAATATTTAAGCTTTCTTGTTATGGGCTTGGTTTTTGAGAGTTGTTGAACCAAGTCCCTGCACTGCCTCAGGTCTGGAGACCGCAGGGAAAGGTCGCTGCTTGGGACAGTGCATCCCGAATTTTTGCACTCTGTATTTTTCACCAGTTGTGGATTCCAGGGGTTTGGAAACCTGATGAACTTCAGTGCCTTCACCGGGGAGATCCAAACCAGCTCACAGGGCTTTGGCACTTGAGGTAGAAAGAAGCACCATATTTCACTTTTCTTTCAGAGCAAAAGAAAAGTTTTCATGTCCAAAGATCAGTATCAGGGAAATTGTCTTCCAAAAATCCCTGCTCAGGACTGCAGCCACCTGAAAGATGTACTCCACTTATTGTAAAGCCACAGCTCAGCAAAAACTAAAAAACCATGACAATTTTTCCCTAACTTGAATTTTAAATGAGACTAAAGTCAGTTTTTCTTCTTTTTTTAATTTATTACAGGGTCTTTGACCATACATTGACTTGTATTAATGGCTTCTCCTGGCCAATTTCAAATTTAGGAAAACAATTAATCCTGGTAAAAAGTATTTTAAAAATTTCTAAAGTATTTTCAGCAATTGAAAAGTTATGAAAAGGATAAAAGAAATGTTTGGCTCGGCCCAAAAGAAAACAGTTTCTTTATTTTTGAATACTTAATACTCATTTCTATGACACTGAGGGAAACACGAGAATGAATGATTGCTTAGAAAAGAAATCAATTATTTTAGCAAATGCTGAAGTGAGACATTCTGGTTTTCAGGGAAGCTTTTCTGTTTGTTTTGGTCTCTGAAAGGAACGCTTGGCTGAAACTGGCACCGACACAGGAGGTTCCAGGGCTGCTGAATTTGCAGTTTAATCTGAGTGCTGGGCACCGTTTTCCAGGCTCATGGAGAGTTCTGGAGGGTTTTCATGGACGTTCATGCAAACCCTTTATCACCTCAGCTCTGCCTGTCCCCCCAGATAGAATCCTTTCACTACCTTACCAAGCCAACAGCATTTGCACATCAAAACAATAATTCATTTTCAGATTCAGCCCTTCATTAAAAAGATAAGTAGGGCTTAATTGGCATCCAGTGCCTGTGTAGCTGCTCTGTGCTAGAGAGGAGTTAAGTGGGGTTTCTCAGACAAGGGCCTTGGGCGAGCCCTCTGTCTGGGATGAATTTCTCCCCAATTAAACTCATTTGTTTTCACATTCACATAATGGCACCTGAGATATGGAATGTCTCAACCACTTCCTTCAGCTTTTTTTCTGAGGGCGGGGAATTGTTTAAATCTGAGCTGCAAACTTACTACGGTAGAATATACCCTGCAAATAAATTTCCAATGTGCTGGAGGATTATCTGATTAGAGAGGTTGAATTATCCTCTTATGACTTTAATAGTTTATCTTTTCTGAGGTTCAGGTAGAATGATGTTTTATTGAAGATATGCCAAGGGGTGGAGTTCTGCCTCTGATTATGTTTTGGATAGAAGTTGGGTTTGAAGCAGGATCAGGGGTGCCAAATCTTGTGACCTGCTCATGCCAGAGTGGGGTTAGGGTGGCAGGAACTGGGGAAGATTCGTCTTCTCGAAGACTGTGAGAAATAATGCTTCAACAAAGAGCTCTGTTGCATCTGCTTTGGAACTGGTCGTGCCCAGAGGAAGAAAAACAGAAAGTTTAGGACAGAATTCAGAGGGGTTTTGCTAAGCAGAATCTTTCTACTAAGCTTTCTCACAGCAAGACCTAGAACCAAGCAAAACACAGCTCTGTCATCTTCTTGGACATTTTCACGTTTATCTTTTCTGTATTTCGAATTCCTGTGATTAAAACTAAAGTGAGGAAAATCAGGCTGACCGACAGATAATTCTCTCACTCTGATCTGTGGACACCCAGGGCCACACCTTTAAAGGCCCTTGACTTCCTAATGTCCACAGGCATTATTTTCTCTTTAGAAGCACAGTACTTTTGGAAATCCTGGGGAGGGATTGGTGTTTTCAAAGTCTTTATTCTGCATTTGCCTTCTCGCTGAGCAAGGCAACATCCTCCGTTAAAAACCAAGAACAACAGATTCTGGCTTTGCCTCTGTTATGTCTGAGATGAGGTACAAAGTCCAACTTTGGGGTTCATCTGCTCTGTGGGAATGTGGACCAGCACCTGAGCAGAGGCTGAACGAGTCTGGAGCACACCAGAGGTTGGGGGGGAACTTCAACCTGCTTTATCCCTTCACAAGGGTCTAAAATTGTGGTTCCTACTGGCAGGGGTGGGATGGCAGCTCCTGCTGCTCTGCTGGGAGTTGCACAGTCACCAAGGATGCCAGGAGCATCACCCCAGGCCCTCTCAACTGCTCAGTTTTCTTTCACCACAAAACCAAGGACGATAATTCTGACTCGTGTTTGTATTGTGCTTTGAGACTTCTGTCTGGGGAAAAGAAAAATATAGAAGGATTTGTATTATTCTCCTCATGAAATATCCTGATGGGATTCATGATCTCCTTGCCCTCTTCTGTTGAAATCCTGCATCGGGAGGCGTAACACAAACCTCTGTCCTGATGGAATGAGAAAAATAACTGAATACGCTTAAATGCTGTGTCAAAAAGTTAATCTTCCTTACAGTTTGGCATTCCTCTGGATGTTAATAACCACAAGAATTAGTGATGGAAAAGACCTCATGTCGCAAGAGCAGTAACGTGGGGAGCTGTGGAAAACTCTCCGTCTCCATCTGTAACGGAGAGCAGGGAGGACGTGCTGCGGCCAAAACGGAGCTGCAGTTTGGCCGTGGGGGCAAACGCACAGCAGGGTTTTCTGCACACCTCAGAGGTGTCCTGGCTGCACAGGAATATTGTGTTTAAAACCACGGTGCTGGACTTGTATGGTCTCAGCCTGTGCTCCAGCAAAGTGGATCAGGCGGGGTGTCCCCGCTGTAGCGTCGCATCCACGGTGGCTGCAACTTCACGTATCACAACAAACTGCACCTTAATAAAAAAAAAAAATAATTTAAAAGAGCAACCATGCAGGCAAGAAGAAGCATCTGCATTTGCTTTACTGGATCTTTTTGTCAGGCATTGTGATCAGGCTGACAGTTAGCCCTGAGGAAAGTTATAAATTCTGCGCTGAATTGCGGTACAATCTTTCACCATGGCATTTCTGCCCTCTGGCCATGCTCTGGTTATCCATAATTGTGGCAGATAATGGTTTTTTATGGCTGGAAACATTCTTTGCAGGCACAGGGACAATAACCAGGGCTGAAAATGTAATTAAAGTGAATGGATGAACTTTCTTAAAGAAACAGTGTAGATTATTACTGGAGCTTAACACCTACAAAGCCTGAGGCAAAATGGCAGCATCTGAAAAAACTTGTATAAATTTTAAATGTAGGGCAAGCTTGAAGGTGGGTATTAGATTACAGAAGGAAAACTGAGACATTTGATGTAACAGATAACTAAGGGCTTAGATCATCTCCAGAAATATAAACGAATGTAACTTATCTTTCTCTGTCAGTTGGAATATGTTATTTGTGATCAGTGGCACCTTGTTTTCATGAATCTGTGGAGAAGTTTGTTGGAGATTTTGCCCACTCATGCAAAAAGCATCTTCCTTAAATAATTAGAGTAGGAAAAAATAGGATATCTTCTCTGTAACACCTATTTCTTATCAAGGAATGCAACAGATTTTTTTTTTTTTTTTTTTCCACGTAGCACTGTTAACATTCTGGAAATCAGGTTTTATTGAACAGTTCCATAAAGGCACAAATGAATAGAAAACAGCAGATCTCTATTTGTTGCAGCACTTCTGCTGCAACATGATCTGTTTCTGGTTTAGTCACCTCCTGGGGCAGTGTTGGTTACCTGCAGGCAGTTCCTTGCCCAGATGGAGATGCTTCCAAACTTCTGAAAAACTTCATTTCCCTGTATCTGCTGAAAACCAGAATGAAACAACACATTATTATTATTATTATTAACAACGACTTAATACTTCTTTGAACATTAATAATACCTTCTGGTATTCATAATTTAACCATTCATGAGCTGATAAGGGCCAGTCTAAAAGTTAGACTTGGCTCTTATGCTTCCTCTCCTCCTGGATTTGGGCTGGAATTGGAAAACCTTTATTGTTTTGGGACCAGAAAGGCACTTTTAGAGCTGGTGAGATGACATTTCTGAGCTGCTCTCAGCTTGCATGGAGAACTGGTTGTAAAATTTAGGAGCCACTTGATTTTTTTTTTTTTTTTTGCCCTGTTCTATTTTTAGCAGGCAGCTTTATTCCCACAGAAACATTCCTGCAGCCACACCAGGACAGCAGCAGCAGGAAGGTCCTGGCACAGGTGGAACAGCTGACTTCCCCACTCACTGCAAATTAAAGCGACTTTCTGTGTGGGATAAAATGAGAACTGGCAAAGCTGCTTTTCTGAGTTTTAAATAACCTTCAGAGCTGAGGGTAAATGATGCAAATCTGGAACCACAGGCAGTGCAGGCAGCTGGCTTTTGCACACCTTGTACCTGGTGAGTGAGCTCGGCCTTGGAGTTATGGCTTATGTGATCAAGCTGAATTTTGGAGCCTTGTGTATCTGTTTGGGTTTTCTCAGCAAATTATTTGCTGTTTCGTTGTGAAAAAGTGAGTCCTGTGAAGACATCACAGACCAAAGGGAGAGGGGGGGACCAGTGTCACCAGAACAGGTGAAAACAACACCACTCTGTGTTGGAAGTGCCATAGGAAAGAGACCTCAAAAAGATGATTTGAAGCTCTGCTAGGACACGTTCTTGGCAGAAACCTCTGCCCATTTGGATTTCCTGGTTAGCAGCACGAGAGATCACAAGATTTGTCTTTCCTCAAGAACAAAAGGAATCCACAGGGATTAGAGAGTTTGGCTCTCATGGAGCCGTGCACTTGTGTCTCAATATAAGAGACATAAATACCCAACAGCCCAGGTGTGGAATTGGCTGCACGTGGCCAAACTCCATCATCAAATCCTTCAGCAGAGAGAGAAGGGTGTCAGTGGAAGCAGAATTTTCCCTCAGACCCTTCCTCAGGGCACAGCAAGGATTTCAGATCCATTTCTTTTGCCACCCATCGTGGTTTGGGCTGCCAGGAGTCCTGTAACATGTCAGAGACTCTAAATTTATTCATTTATTTATTCTGGTCTCTAGCTGAAAGATGACCTCAGACACTGCTCCTCTTGTTGTGTTTTAGTGATAGAATGAAAGGACAAATCAGTCAGAAAAAGGAGATTCCACAAACAGAATTTTGAGTTTTCTGAGTTTTGTCAAAGAAAAATGCCATAGCAACAGCTGAGCCAAAAGAAAATGGTAGGAAAGTTCTCTTTCATTTTCCTCTAATGGCTTTCCTATTACTGGTGCTCTGATCCACCCACACAAAGCACAGATCAGGAATTTGGGCTTGGTAAAGGGTTCTCTGTGATTTAGCCACTGCTCATAACTCAGATTTTTCTTTCTCTTGAAAAAGAAGGGAAGAAAAGAGAAAAAGTCAGCGAAGATACTGCCAAAAAAAATCTGTGTCCTTTTGCTGTATTAATACAGTCAACTTATACATGGCTGATTCACATTATGGCACAAATATCACTGACATGATCCCACCTGACAAGATCATGTGATGTGGCATATTAAACTTAAAGAAAAGAATCTTTTAGATCAGATGTCCTCCATCAATTTCAATTTCCAAGTAATATAGCTTAAAGAATTTGGCATACGAAGGAAATGCTGGTGTCCTTTTAGAGTAAAAATGTTCATGTATTTTAGTTACTGCTCGGGGTAGGGATGAGAAAATTAATTTTTAAAAAATCGCAGTTTTTCAGTGGGGAATTTTAAGAAACATTGGGGTTTTTTTCAGTTTAATTTTTGTTAATAAATGCAAACCAGCTCAACAGAGAGAGCAGAACAAGCAAAACGCTGAGCAGAACATTTCTCTCAATTACCTGTGCTGTTTATCTGCACGTGAGCGTGTTGCCACATGCTTTTGATTAATACAAACACACGGCTCCTGCTATGAATTTGTGTGCATGTGAAAGTGCTGTAGAAATCCACTCAGCTCATGAGAAAAAAAGAAGAGTTTCAACAGTAAGAAGATAAAAAAATGACACAACTTCCAGTTGGTTCCTTTGGTTGCTCCCTGTCCTGATGGCACTCCAGGTTTTATTCATGTCTGGGACTGTGTTTATTCAGAAAGGTGGAACTTCTGACTGAAAAAGCTCCATTTGTCTGTAAAATTTTCTCTTTTCTCAAAGATGTTTTTGAGTGTTGATGATTTAATTTATGCAAGAAATACTTTTTTAAAAGAGTTCTACTGGTTTTCCTTTTGTTTATGTTGACCGTAGTCATCTGCTGACAAATGAAATGATAATTTTGAAGAAAAAAGTATTTGATTAACACCTTCCTGCAAATTTATCTTGGCAAAAGAATTAAGATTCTGTATCTATTGTGGGGAATTTGTGGTGGGCATTTCCTGCTGTGGTGGGAACGCCACAGTCTTTCCCACCATTACCCAAATGCCCATCAAGGAGTGAAAAATCCAAGTCTGGCAAGAAAAAGACCACACTGGAATGGTCACGTAACTGAAACCACTGAAACAATCTTTTTTTCCTGCTGCTTCCATTTGTTTTTCATCTTTTCCAAAGCTGCTCCTCCAGTGAGGAGATTTATTTGCTGGATGAGGGAGAGAAGGAAAGGGCGGTTTTGACGAGCGAGTTCAGGGCTGCCAGGTGTTGCTGAGGTGCCTGGTGTGGAGCCATGGAAGTGTCCATGTGCCACCCCTGGAGCCCCCAGAGCTCAGTGCTGTGCTCATGGCTGGGTCACCCTCCGTGCTGAGGCAGCCCCAGGAGAGGCCCCAAAGCCAAGCAGCAGGCAAAGGGAATAATACCGAAATGAACGGAGAGGAAAAGAACCGTGACAGATACAAAGCAAGCACCTGTGAGGAGCGAGTTCCCAGCGGGCTGTGGGCTGCCTGCTGCAGGGGCAGCGGTGCAGGATCCTGCAGAGATGCTCACAGAGATCCGTGGCTCTGAGCACGGGCACAAGCGGAATATAAACCCCTCATTTAGCTCGGGGTGAAGAGAGAAACAGAACTGCTTCTTGATGTCGCGTCAGAAGACATCACGTCTGGTTCTGATGTGCTGCAAGAGAAATTTTGCATGTGATGGAGCCCACAGCTCCTCCGTGTCCTTCATGCCTTTCAGGGACGGAGAGGGGCAGGCGGGTGGAGTCAGCACAGCGCTCTGATGATGCCAGACAAGGATGGAGAGAGGGGAAAGTTCTTTTGCTCTGGGCAGCTGGAAAGAAAACACAACTTTTTTACAGCTCGGCCTTGCTGTGTGTGAGGCAGCTGGGGGCTGCTCAGGGCAGTTTTATTTGAGCAAAGCGCATGAGGTGGTTCAGGGCTCTTGGTGGTCCAGAGACGAGGCCAGGCTTTTCTAGGAAGAGAAAGGAGCGTATTCAGGGGGTTAGGAAATAAAATCCTCAAGTCTGTCTACCTGTAGATATGGGACTGAAATTAGACTTGTTACAAAGAGCAGCAATTGAAGAGTTTTCTGCCTGTACCTTCTGCACCGGTTTTTAGACACCCACTCAGCCAGGTTTGCTCACCCTGCCACGTTTAGGTGCAGGGTTTGTGCCCTGACTTCCCTTCCCATGGTTTCAACAACAGTAGCAGCTTTCCTGCCTCAGAAAGGTGCTGCAGAACAGACCTTGGGAATTGAGAGAGGTTGTGCTTTAGGGGTGCTGAATAAGTGAAAAAAGCTTGGCACACATTTTCTGACCCTGTTTCTATCTCCTCTGGCACTTCCTTTTAGAGAGAGAAAGCTCGCAATCAAAAGAGTTAAATGAGTTGAACGTTGCAAGAAATGCCAATTTCAACTTACGTGCCCTAATTTCACTGTTGAAAGTTTCTTTGATCTTTTTTTTTCAGTTTAGCTTTAGTGGGAGAAACTTGTGCCTAACAACAACAATGCAATGTGGCCAAGTCTTCAGGTAATTTGTTCAAAGTAGAAAAGCAACAAGCAAGGGTGTAAGAAAAACTTCAGTGGGATCTGATGCTACATCATGGAAAGGTTTCTCTTTGTTTAAATTGTTTTTGGGGTTGTCAATATGTAGATGGTGACCCAATCTTTCAAGAATTGTACAGTCTGCAAATGTTTCATCTGTAACAAGTGATGCCAAGTTTGTGGATAAAGTTTTGTCTTGGTTGGTACAAAGCATGAGTGATTAATTTTAATAGCAGTAATCATAAATGAGGGGTCATTTAAAATTAAATGAAAATTTAAATGAAAAATTATTTTGAGCTAGGCTTATTTCAATTAATCATCCTTTAGAGAAAATATTTGTGTTTTCAGCTATCTATAAAATCCTTATGGTAATTTCTGGGAAAAAATCTCTAATATTTATTTTTAATAGTACATAATAGTCTTTCTTCCAAGGGACTTGGTTGTTAGGTTTGATAAATGAAGACTCTAATTTAGCTATATTTGCAATAAGAAACTTCTTCTTAGCAAAAGAAGAGAGAACCACGTGCTTGTCAGTGCTTCAGCCCTTTGTCGTTTTGACTTGTGGAATTTTGGGGAAGGTTGTAGGGGAAGAGAACGAAAAGGGAAATGTCAGAAATGTTCCTGATACTTTTGTGTATCATTAGAAAAATTAACTGTGGCTCTCCAACGTTTGGAGCCAGGCGTTTGTGTCGTGCTCTCTCGGCACTCGGAGATCTGCACTAACGAGCCTGATCCGTGCTGACATCTAGCAGACCTCATTCCTTCACTTCCAAAAATTCAAAGGCAAAAAGCTGCACAAGTCCACAGGGAACTACCACAGAATCACAGTGTTTGGAAGGAAGGCAGGGCATATCCTGTATGGGATCCTGTAGTTTTGGATATTAAAGTTGTACTTGCATTCCACTGAATATCAAAAATCGTTTGTGCCGTGTGTGCAAAGGGTATGTGAGGTCTAAACGCCACTAAAACTGGTGAAACGGAAGGTTTGTAAAGATATCTGATATTTTATTCTGCTTTTCCTTTTGTAATTCCAACACTTTATGTGGATAGAGAGCAGATGCTGGGAGAGGCATCACTGTGTGCCTGCCCTAGCCAAGGCTTTTTCTGGGCAGCTGTTCTAGAACAGAACAAGATACAAGAAAAGTGTCTTTGATAAGGAATATTCTGATATCAACCATTGATCCATGCAAGCTGCATGAAACTGTGATTTTACTCATTTGGTGGATTGTGCAATTTCCCCTTTTTTTTTTTTTTNTTTGGTGGAGTTTGCCATTTCCCCTTTTTTTTTTTTTTTTTTTTAATAATGTCTGCAATGCAGCTGTGAAAGGGTCCGGGGAAAGGGGAAGGGAGTGTGTGAAAGCAGCTGAAAAAAAAATCTTTAACATCTACGTAATTTATAAAGTCCTTAATTGAAACTTATTAAGTGAAAAACCTCAAGATTAAAATATTTCATTATTGTAATGATAACAGCAGGGATGGAAAGTAAGGAATGAGAGCACTGGTCTGGATTCTGTTTCTCCTAAGTAGTTTCTGTATTTTCCGACTTAAAAAGATGGATTACCTTTTTAGACTTGTTGGCAAAACTGCAGCTCAAAGTGATTCCATCCCTTTATTATTTCTTAAAATTTATGCTGCAAAAAGCAAAGTTTTTCTGGATGTGATTGTGTTTAAAGCCAGCTGTGATATGGAAGGGAAACAATCACAAATTCCAGTCACAGCTGTGTATATAATGACTTTTCTGAACTGGAAGGAAAACCATGAAGAAAATAGGTTGGTGTGAAATAACGTTTCATTTTTCTTGTGTTTCCTTCCCAAATGTTTTAGTGCTTTGTTGTGTTGAGTGTTGCAGTGTTCTTCCTGTTGCAACAAAAACAAAAACCCACAGTAGGCAAAGTAGAAAAGAAAAAAAAAATTGTATGTTGCAATGGATGAAAAACTCTAAGCTAAATGAAAGGCGTTGTTGCATTATTGTTTCCAATCTCAATTTTAATCCTTAAATTTGGTTCTTTTAAAAAGAAAAAAGATAGTAGGGCCATCCACTGTCACTGATTTCTCTGAAAACAAGAGGGCTCTGGTCATTGTAAAATGGATTATTGAGTATCAAAGCACTTCATCCTTGCTCAGTCAACCAGGAATTGCGTCTGCAGGTAAAACGATGTTGGATTCAGTCTTAATTCTCTCGAGCCAGCTTCAGTGGGAGCTGGAGTTTGCTGGTGAAGGCAAATGAAGAGGATTACACTGAAGCAATTTGAAGAGCTCAAACTCTTCCCTTCCTCAGCAAAGTTAAAAATCTCTAGAAAGGTTTCTGGGTGCTGAACAGAAAACTGTGAGCAGGCACGGTGCTTTCAAGCACCTCTAGTGCCCAAATACTGCATCAGCACAGCTGCTGCTGGAGAGCTGGCAGGGAGGAAAAAGCTCTCTGATAAAAGCCAAGAGCTGCTTTTCTTGTAAGACTAGAGGAGACCTAAAAGTACAGGGGAAAAAAATTTAAAAGAGATGACTTTTTCTTATGATTATCTAAGGTGGTGTTCTTCTCTCCCAGGGAATTTCATGTCTCATTAATAATATCTCCCTGCTGCTGGAGATGGCCAATATCTAATTTCGTGTGGGATGGGTGGACACAGCCCCCACCAGAGCGGGTCTGGGAGCAGGAGGAATTCCTGTGGCTGGAATTGGGTAGCTGTGGGTGGAAATTGAGCATCTCTCCTGTGCAGTGTGGGACCTCTGGTAGCTGCAGCCTCCTGCTCCCCTTGGGCCTACTGGAGGTGGTTATGGCTGTATGAGGAGTGGCTTTGAGGATTTCTGGTTTTAGCCTCTTTATTGAAACCCACTGAACCCTGCTGTCTTGTCTTTCATTTGCATTTTTATTATGATTACACGCTAGGTTTTGTCATGAAGTGTAGCTGCCAGGAGGAAACCTGTGTATGAAGAACGCTCTGGTTGCTTTACTTGAACAGCAGAGTTATGTGCAGGGTTCCAGACTGCAGTAGGGTGCTGAGGTGAATTGCAGTGAATTTTGAGTGCTGTGAATGCTCTGGGGAGGGAGCTGTGCTGCTGGGAGAGCAGAACCTCACAGTGTGGTCCCCCTGGGGTGTCCTGGAGTCTGGAAAAGCAGTGGGATGCAAAACCCCACCTAGCACATGGGGGTAAGGGCAGGGCTGGAGCTAAGCAGGGAGCACGGGCAGGTTTGGTGTATCAGAGCCCACAAAGGGTATCACACGCACAGGTTTTCCTATGGAATTCTGCCTTCTTCATAAAAGCCTAAACCTGTGCACGGGGACCACCCCACAGCCCCCACCTCCCTCCTGCCCTGCACACGTCTCTGACATTGAGACTGGCAACTTTTTCCACAAAAGATGGGCTTCCTTCTGGAGGGGAAACTTGGTGAATTGATCTGATACGAGTGAGCTGCCCTGCAGAACCACGCTGAGGCTCTGGAGTGGAGGCAGCTCTGCTCTCCTCTGCTGAAGTTCTGCCTCAGCCTCACAGGGGTTCAACTCCAGTGTTTAGGCTGGTGCTGGTCCCTCTGCTGTGGGTTGTGGTCTTCACTGTTTTGTTTGAGAATTGTGACACCCACTTGGAAACCCCTAGGCAACATCAGCTGGCAGCCAATTTCTTTACTGATAAAATTGAGGGTGTGTTCAGACTGGGAGTCAGCTGGATAGTCAATGTAATTTTATGTATTAATTAATTATGTACATTAATTCTGAGCCTGTAAACACCCAAAAGCTAACAATGGTCTGATTTAAGCTTCTGGCCTGGGACTATCTTCATCAAAACTTCTGATTGTAAAGATTTTTGTGATGTCTGTGCAGCTCAGGGGCTATCAGGAGCCAAGGCTCCCAGCACCAGGTTCCAAGAAAACCTGTTCTTTTTAGAGCTGAATTTTTGGAAATATATTTGAGGGAATAGGGAAGAGAACGATTGAGTTCTCTTTGAATGAAGTGGGGAACTCTGTAGCACATAAAGAACCTGGCAGGGGTCCATGAAAATTACCATCAGAGATAAAAGGGATCTAACCATTGCTATGCTGGGAGAGTAGAGTGAAACCCTGATGTTGGGATTTTGGCAGGTCTGGGCATAAGACAAACACTTACTGATGCATAGCCCAGGCAGACCTGGCATCTTCTCCTCTGGAGCTGCCCTGCCAGTTGCCTCAGCCATAAACGGGATCCCACAAAAATGTACAGTCAAGAATGAACAATGGGAAAGGTGAAATCTGTTCCAGGGGTTCAGGCAGAAGAGTGGGACTGGGAAGCATTGTTTTAATGGCATTTTTCATTGACTTTTTTGCATCAGGGCTAGAGTAGAATGGGGGGAAGAGAACGGTCTCGGCCACGTAGAAAATTGGAGATGCTGGATGCTGTCTGTCCATGCCCCATAAAAAACTCAGCTGAAATCGCTGACCCTGGCCACGAGATCTGAGCTCAGGCTGGCTGCCAGTGGATGTGGGGGTCCCTGGCTGTGTCTGCCTCCCCAGAGAATCAATGAGGGAGAGAGAAGGCTCATGTGAAGGTGCTGATGGTGCGCAGCGGGCACCTGGGGCTGTGCAGAACTCGTGGTGCATTGGCGTGGCCTCAGAGGGCAGATGTGGGCTGGTGGGTGACCAGAGCAAGCACTTACCTTGATCCCTGAGTACTCGCTAGTTATAAACTCAGAGGTGCTGCAAGGAGTAATTAATCTGAAATACCTCCAGGAACACTTTAAACATGAAATGTGTCACCTCGAATTTGTTGTAAAATGAGGTGACAAATCATTTGAGCAAACGTTGAGTACCTGTCATAAGGCATCCTCTCATAAGACTGAGAATCTTCTAATAATCATTAGCAGCTTATTTGCATGGAGTTTTCCTGCATTTGATGTGAAATCTTGTTTGGCTGGATGCAAGGAAGGCTAAGTATGTGCTGAAAGCCAGTAATTTGATTATCTACACTCTTTCTGTCTAGTTATATGATCCTTTCGAAGTCCTTTATTAAACCCCATTTAGAAAGAGTTGCTAAACCTTGGTGGAATGCCAACCATGCTAATAGAATCTGGCCAGAGAAGAGTAGGTGCCTATTGAACAGAAAACTTTAATCTTGTTAAGACTGGATACAAGAGGAAACGGTAATAACCGGGTTGTGCTGAAACTGTCGCTCAGACAATGAAGGTGGCACCTCGGCTGTGGTGTGGACACACCTGTCCTTTTTCATACTGGAAAACTCCTCTTTCATGTAGGATAATCCTAATGGATAGGATTCCAGGAGAGCTTTTCACAGGTCATAATTATCCTCCATGCCAGCAGTTCCTGAATAGGCATCTTGGTCCCTTCATTTGCATGCTCTGGAGCTACCATTTGTTTCTTCCAAGGGGAGGGATTCCTTTGAGGCAAGATTGGTTAGCAGTTTCTATCTTTCAGAAGCAATTTTTAGAGCATCGATGGACGCTGTGGAAAGTCGTAGATGGCAATAAAACTGCTATCTAAAATAAGACGTGCTCTTGGCATTTTGTCTGTGTGTGTTAGGGTGCAATCGAGGAGGCCGTGTAATTTGAGGGCATTAGTAGAAGCTGGGCAGGGATCTGCCACAGCACATTGAAAAGAGTCCCCTGTAGGGAACCCTCAGTGCCAAATGGAAAAGGTACGGATGGGGACATGCAGCTCCAGAGCTGGGCCACGTTCCTTCTGGGGCCGTGAACTGCTCATGGAAACCTTGGAAAGCTGCGCTGAAATGGCCAGGCTGAGAGTGGCTGAGAGCTGTGGGCGCTTCCAGTGACAGGCTTAATTGGGATGGGGAATTTGGGCCAAGAAACAGCACAACAACGCTGAGAGAAACTGGGGGATCTGTTCTTCTGTGAGTTTTATGTGAAGACCGACTCAGGGCAAACACTGCAGCCTGAGGAGAGGTGCCTGCAGGAGGGGACTCTGAATGAGAACAGCTCGCTGAGTTTAGATATCTGCGCTCTGTTCTTGCCTTATCACAACCCTGGGAGCTGCTCCTGCCCCGCACTTGCAGCGTCAGAGGGGGTGAACCCGTTGGACTGAGGGGTCTCACCTCCCCACTCAATGTGGCAGGAGGTCACAGGTGGGACAGAGGTGACCCCAGGTCATCCCTTGGCTCCAGACAGATTCATGTGGTTCATTCTGTTTTGGAAAAGACTTCAGTAAAGTTACAGCTCCCTCTGCTCTTCTTGGGGGGATGTGTGTATTGCTCCTGTGTCCATCACAAGACCCGGTGACCACTGGAGTTGCTGTGGCTCTGCATTTTCTGTTCCAAGAATGAGTGGCTGACATTGACAGCAAGGTCATGTCTGAGGGTAGACTGATTAAATCTCATAATTATTTTAAGCAATAATAGAAGTAAGGCTCTTACTTAGTGGTAAAAATGAGCTTTCTCCTTGGAATGAGGAAAGAATCAATACTCATAATTGTTTCTATATACCATTAAGCGGAATATTTGATAGAAACCCAGTTGTGAAATTAGACTCTGTCAGTACCTTTTCTGGTCTCATTTTACAATTATGTGCATTGACATCTGTTATTGCTAATTACTTCTTCAAACTTCAGCAACGATCTCTTGCACTTCCTGTAAGAAATGCTGAAAGCTTTTAACAAACAAATTAATTATGTATAGTGTTTGATGCAAATTAGCCCAATTAGTTGTAGCATTGATACCTTCTTCACATAAGAAGAAAAAAGAGAAAGAATGATCATATACATATTTATAAGTACCTTTTTGACAGATGATGGTAGGTCATGGTGAGGAATTCGTTTAGATTTATGGAATGACTTTTTAAAAATGACAAACCAAAGTAACGTTCTTGTGAAAATGTGTTGACTTCACAAAATACGTTGAATATTTAAAGATGATTCTTGCTGGGAGAATCAGTGTAAAGTGATTGTCGTTCTTCAAAGTGACACGTTAACTAAACAAAATAGTGTTGCATTGTGTGACATTAGCTTGTAATGGATATTATTGATCAGATTTTTTTTTTTTCAGCATTTCATCCTAAATGTATTTGAACTCCATACATTTGGGGCAGAAATGGTCTCCAAGACTTGAAAAGCTGACTAACAAAATCTGTTGTTTTGTTAGGAGAGGGGAGACAACCATGTCAGCCAAAAGGACACTTTATGGCCTTTCCAACAGCAATCTGCTGGCTTCTCCTTCCAGTAAATTCACCTTCCATCCATGGACCAGATCCGCCCCTGCCAGGGGGAATAACTCTGGTTCCATCCACACGTGTTCCTGTGGAGTCCGATCTTACCCTTGTAGCTCTCCCCTCTGAACACACGCAACTTATTGACTAAATCCGAAGATTTTTATTCTTCCCTTTCGATGGTTTCCTTTGTTTCGTTGCACGTTGAGGAATGTGAATGACAATTTTTCTGCGGTTGGATTTGAGGGCTGGTCATTGCCGAGGGTGGGTGTGGTGATAGCCACTGCTGGAATGTGTTGGGAACTTAATTCCCCTTCTGACTACTCTGCCCAGGTATTTCATTAATTCCTACCAGGGCAGCCTGTGGAGAGTTACAAAACTGGGACTGCAACCTTTGTGAAACGCCATTTCCAGGAAATAACTGGTTTGCTTTCAATCTGCAGCTTCCAAAAATTACAGCATCAACCAAGTGCTACAGAGGGGCACTTTTTGCGTATATAATTTCTGAGATTGCATTTGCCTGCCATAGAGCTGTTTGAAATCAGCCATAAATTGTGTTTGAATATGTCAAAGAAAGAAAAAAAAAGTCATGCTTTGTTTGAATATTTTTTCCCTTATGGGACAGAGTCAAAAAACTGTGTTTGCATGTTTTGTAACTCTAAGGCAAAACTCTTTCTCTAAGAATGTTTCAGCAGAGGGATGGGAGAGAATAAATTGCACTCCACACTTTTGGTTGTCAAAACTTCAGTGCTTGAGGTTTTCTCACAACTGTAAATCAAGTTGCAGCTTTTGTGATTTTTGTGGAAAAATAGGAATTTCCTTTGAAAAGCTACTTTTTATATTGAGATATTTCAGTGAGAGAAATGTCTGACAGAAATGCCTGGTTGGGGACAGTGTGAATTTAACCACAGAGAGATGCTACAAAAACTGGCTGTGGTAATCTGGGGAAATACCATTTACTTCATGGTGTTCCTTACAAAGATGGGGCATTGCAAATTTTCCACTCTCTAGAAGTAAGAAAACAAAAGCTCATTGGGATGAATATCAATACTTGCTTTTTTCCCCCACTGAGATATTGTGAAATTCTGTTTTCAGTTTTGTAACCAACAAAACTTTGCTCTAATAAGCAGAAATGAAAAGTCAAGTCTAGTGTCAGGTATTTCTAAAAGACCAGTTTGGGAAGGGAGAGTTCCAGGTTTGAACTCTTCTGCTTTTTATTAAGTTACCAAGCCCAGTAAAATAAAATAAACCAAACCTGAGTGCAGGTGTGCAGGCAGAGAACCTGAGTCATGCACACTTGGGCACCCACTGGGTTTGTGTGAGGGATCTCTGGATATGATGAAGGTTTGGGGTTTTTTTTAAACCAACAGGTGCTGACTTTAAAATGCCCAGTGTTTCTACAGATGGGACTATTCAGGGATCTTCCTTCTGCAGCAGTTTTTGCCAGACCAAGGGGTGTGTGACACACCTGGGAAGCAGAGCAAGCTCCAGCCTTTGCCTGTGGTTTGTCCTGGTCCAGACTCCATCCTGCCCTTTACTCAGAGCCTCTGGGAGTAAATGCCTGGGCATCCAGGACCTTGCAGAGCAGGGACAGCCTCAGAGCTCCCGGGTTCCCATCTGGAGGCAGCAGTTCTCCCAGAAAATTTGCGGGAGCATCGCACCTTCTGCTGGGCAACTTGCTGAGGATTGAGGCGTTAGCTGGGATTTGTGGTTCAGGATGGGCAGTCCTGTAGTAACCACTACAAACACAGACACTGAGGAGCTGCAAAGGGCTGGCAGGGGCAGCTGGAGGGAGGAGGGAGCTGAGCTTTGAGTTTTGGTTTTGTTCATCCTGGGTCCAGGTCTCAATAGAGAGCCCAAAGGCCCTGAGTCTTCAGCCTGTGCCCTAACTGCAAACCCAGTTTCTTTTCTCCCCAGCTGCATTGTTTTCTCTTGGAATTCTGCCTCATGTTTTCCTAATTATTCCACAGCAATACTCAACCCAATAGTTGCATGAGGAAGCTGATCATAACGATTTAAACACTTCTACAAAAGACAGATTAGCAGATTAGTGACTGCTCTGGAAAATGTGCAGCAGTGCTTGAAAATTAATCCTGCTCTTAATGCAGGGAAAACACAAGCAGGCCTGTTATTAGTGTTTCCTATTTAAAATAGACTTCAATTTCTGATTTTAAAATTGCAAATGCTGTAAGAATATGGTGAAGTGTGTGTTCTGAAGAAACCTCTTGAGGTTTCCTTTAGCTAATTATTTACAGTATGAAGATCTGGCATAACAGGTACAGGCATCCTGGCGATTATGTATGGACATAATCACGGCCTGTCAGATGTTTTTAATTAAGCTTTCCCCAGTCTGAGTGCTCTGAATGGTGATGAGCATTAACATCCTTCAGCAGAGCAGTGCACAACTTCCCTGCAGACTGTGACCATGTGCTGCGCTCTGTGTTAAGCTTTGAAGTGTGGATTTAGTTTGAAAGTGAGTGAGGTGAGGTCCTGTATTTGTGCCTTGGAGATTCCTGCTCCCAACTTTAAGCCTCTATTTGACTGGAGACTAAACTAGGTATAAGAAGCTTTTCTGCAGCCAGCCTCCCATGATCTGGTGGAGGAATCTGAAAAAGACAGCCTGGATACATTCCCAAGTACTGTCCAACATCAGGTTCTGCAAGGTGAACTCCAGTGCCAGCTCCTTTCCCTTCCTTGTTCTCAGGAGTGCTGCACAAGTGACCGACTCCTTACCTGGGGGAAGGCTTACATGGAAGTGGAGATAGTATGGAAAACTGAGTGATAGGCTTGATGAAGACACCAGGTGCAGGAAAGTGAATTTTCCCCTCTTTCCAGTGGTGAGGCCACATCTGGTGAGCTGTGTCAAATCCAGAGATCCCCAGTGCAAGGAAGATTTTGGCAAAGCAAAGCAAGATAAGCCCTGGGCAGCAGGGCTCAGAGGCTGGTCCTGCTTTGAGCAGGAGGTTGGACCAGATGAAATCCAGAGATTCCTTCCAGACTCAGTTGTTCCATAGTCCTGTAGTATCTCATAGGGGTGAGGGTGTTACTTTTTCTATATAATTCTGTTTCTTAGTGTGCATAGAGCTGAGAGCACTCAAACTGTGTTGCAGTTTTTCTGCCTCCTCAAAGCAATTTATTGTTGTCTCATATCAACATATTGTGAGGAAATATGTTGTTTTTGTGGTGATTGGGGATGGCATCTATACACCTGAACATAGGTAAAGAGAAGTTTTCTGCATGACCAGGAAGAAAGATTGAAGGTTTATAACATTGTTGCTTTTAATATATAATTAAATGGCTGTAGCTTGCTGTATTAGCAAGAATTTTGTCCTACAAAAGGACTGTGGGAAGTGACTCCTTGATTTAACCAAAAATTCTGTATGTTCAAAACCAAAAGCATGGTTTAATACCTAGGAAAGATGTCCTAGGATGTGAAATATATTAGAGTGGATTCTCTTGCTAAAGGATGTGGGGGAGGGCCATTTCTTTTATTCCCCCCCAAAATTCACCTCAGCAATAGGATTCAGGTAACAGATCACAGCCTTTCCAGCTGGAAGGTGCATCACAATGGCCAAACCGAGCAGTTTGTTCTCTCCAGTTGGCTTTCAAAGACCACTTACTCCATGGCCCTGCTTCCCTTGCTCCCTTAGGGGCCACCAATCACAGTGCCCCGTGTGAGGGTATTTATTGCAGAAGCTGTTCTGAGAGGAGAGGGCTCAGCTGACCTGCAATGTGGAGTTTTTAATTTCTCTCAATCTTCCGTAATCTGGGATCTAGAGAGATCCAGATCCACAGAGTTGTACAAACCAACAGAGAGTGCTGGTGCCCCTGGAGCTCTCCTGAGCATCCAATCCAGTGTGTCCTCTTTGTTTTCATTTTGCTTTTTCTTTTTCCTCCCAGCTCTTTTTTTTCTTCTTCTTTTTTTTTTTTCTTTCCGGAGGAGTTGGGGAGGGGGTTGCGAGTCCTGCTTTTTAAAGAGGGAAACTTCTGGCCATCTGCATGTAAAACAGGTTGTTGCTTGCATGAATATCTATGCGTGGTCATTTAGGAGTGCTCATGCATTTCCCTGTTTTGTGTACAAAACTCTGTGAATTGCATGCAATTTAGGGTAGAGAGTGCAATCCTAAAGTATTACTGCACAAAGTATAGCAGCTCGGCTTTTGTCAAAAAATGAGCTATGTAAATAAAGGTAATACTGGCAGAGATGATGAAATTAAGATTAGCAAATAGAGTAAAATTATTTACTTGACTACAAAGAGAAGCTGGATGAGAATCTTATCTGGGAAACAAATGTAAATCCTCAGATTCCATTGGAGATACGTTAGGGATTGGTGACAGCTCCCAATCCAATCCATTAAATATCCATATCAGCCCTGAAAGGGCTGCATTACAAAGATTCTATGTAGGGCTGGTTACATTGAGTCCTCACTGGTACAATAAAAAAATCTTCTATTACTTAACCACTTCCTGCAATCATCATCTGCGACTGTAGCAGTTTGAAATTAGCTGAACAAGATCCTCTTTTTTGTTAATTTGCTTATGATTATAATTGAGGGAAAACCATCCTTTTTAAAAACTAGTTAGTTTTCAACTTCAGGCCAAAACTTTCCCATTATCCAAATGAAAGAGCAGAGATAAAATATTTTCTATTTTATTCTGTATCAGCTTCTTAAGTATTTAAATTTTTTTTAACAAATGCTTAAAAACATAAATCATGCAAACTTGTGATTATGTGCTTGCATAGGGATTTGTAATGTCAAATTTTTGGAAAATTATTATTTGCATTCTTGATAAAGTAAATGCTGTCTGTTATTATACCTGTTTCTGCTATATGGAAATCACAGTGCTTAAACAAACTGCATTATGAAAAACATGTGTTTTGAGAACCTGTTCTCTAAAGATATTTAATTTCCATTTAGAACACTAGCTTTAAAATTAATGACTCTGCTTCAAAATGCAAATTCCCCTTCTCTATTTCAAGCAGACAAACTAAAGTTCACTGACTCCTGAAATATCGCTGCTTTGTCCCAAGAAAGCGCTGTCTTTTTAAATCTCAGCTCTAATTCCTCTTTGATTTTGCATCAACACCTTAATGGGGAAAAAATTCGCCACAAATCAGCATCTGATTAGCCCAAATCATCCCCTCCTAATCCCTCTCTGAAAAAAAAAAAAAAAATGCAATTTGCAAAGTACTGTTGTGCGCTCGATGTAGCATCTTTGTAAATTTAAAAACCCAGGTGTATTGATGAAAATACATAGAACATTTTTAATTAAAACTCATAAAATTGCTGGACATCTGCTCCAAATTGTTCAACATTTTAGTGGTTAACAGATTTTGTGCACCTAGATAATGAATTACTCGTTATTATTGGCATAAATAGTAGCTGTGGGGCTTTTTATAGCAAGATCAGAAGCCTCTTTGTGCGAGCTCTGGCTTACTTTATAGTCTTTTGGCAGATGCCTATTAGAACCAATAAGTTTAGCTAAAAAAAGGGAGGCAGAGTTAAACACAGGAAACAAGAGTTGAATGTCCGCCAATAAAAATGATCACAAATCAGGGCTGCTGATGTCATAACCCTTGAGGTCAGAGGTTGGGAGAGGAATAAATGGCTCTGAAAGGGGCAGCCTGTCTGGAGGGCTGAGCTGTTGTTGGCAGGCAGGCACGGCCATGAGTAAATGGGAGGCACAATGCCGCCACTGGGCCTCATTAGCAGCCGGGCCCGGTGAAGAGAAGTGTTTGATGAGTCCTACACGTCCCACTGTGGCACTGTGTGATGGAAATGGAATAATTACTATGATCTAATGGGCGTCTCTTTTGCATGCGGGCCCCCGGTGAATGAAGCCCCTCTTTTATGGCATTCAGGCCGGGTTGTGTAAACTGTGGGGTGCCACTGGGGATGGAGCGGCGGCAGGTCCCGCCGACCCGCTCGCATTCACCCTCAATAGAAAGGGAAGGCCAAGTAATTTACTCCGCTGCCTTTCACCATAAGAGTGGCAGATTGAAGGTCACACTCGATTTGGCAGGACTTGAGTCGCTCTCTGTGCTGAGGCTGAGCGAGACAGATGCAACATCTCTTCGCTTTCGGGACTTTTCGGGGACGAGCCGTTTAATCGTGTGCGTGTGCGCCCAGCCTGACAATGCAGCACGGGATATCCCCCTTTTTGGGGAGCAAAGCCCATGGATTTGACCTGTCTGCTCCATTTTTCATTAGTTTCATGTGTCTGAGCACACCCCGTGCTCTGTAGGGTGGTGGTGGTGGCGGCTCTCGAGGTCTCGCTGGGCTGGGTGGAACCCCGACTCGGCTGGTAACAAACAGCCCATTGTTGTCTTTATATAGATCATTAAAAGTCTGAATTAAAATAATTGCATCTTGTGTAGACGTACTGCTTTTTCAGGCTGAAAAGATGTGATATTGTCTCTGCCTAAAATTTGTGAGGAATGTCCTGGTAATGATATTATATCGATTGTGTAATGCTCCATGTTCTGTCTGAATCCAGGCTGCCACAATCCTGACATAACGAGATATCGTTGTGGCTGATTTCAGATGTCTGTATTAACAATCAACATCATTTCCTTATTAATTACATGCTTTGTGTGTCCATATGGCTTAAATTAAATTTCTCAGACTTCTTTTTTTTTTCAAGTGGGATAATATTCTTCACAAACTCACTCACTCTAGAAATGTTTTGTGCATTTTTTCCCCAGCAATTCCCTGTGGGCATGCTTTTTAGGGAACTTTAGACCAACTTTTATTTTTGATGTTTGCTTTTATGATATGCTCCATGCATGGCTAATGAAGGCCAAACCATGGACACATAGAAGTCAGTGGAAAAATTCTCAATGACTTCAGTAGGATCAGGATTAAACTGTGTGGTCTACGCAAAATTCAGTGGAATCCAGTCTCTTGGAAAATATTTTTCCATGGAATATTTTATAAGGTCATTTTAATTATGACCTGTACAGTATTTCTGTTGTTTGTGGTCACACAGAATCCTCACTCATCATTTGTGAAGACAACACAATCTTTCCTTTAGGCAACATTTTTTATTTTTAAAGAAGGAATAGATTGTGGATACTTGGGAAGGTCAAATCTAGGTCAGCATCAGTGCTCTAAGCAGTACTCTAAACACATGTTTACATCATTTGGAACCCATTATTCATGGTTTTATATTACTTATTGTGAAATAATGCATCAACAGTTTTGCTTTGTTTTGTATTTAAATGGTAATATTTGAGTGTTAAACTTCACATCAGCGGAGTTTGGGAGAAACAAACATGTAGAATTACTAGACAAAATAGATTGGAAGTTGATGATCTGCTGTTGCCTGTGGAGTCACGGAAGCAGTGATGTGGTTTTCTTGGCTACTTCAAAGGAATCCACAAAAAAAGCACCTACTAAAAGCAAAAGCTATTGTCAGGAGCTGTAAATTCTCTCTACCTGGGTCTGTGTGCTTAGGTCTTTCTAACAAACAGTTTAGAAAGTTGTTTGAGGTCCACAAACTGAAGAAGTCTGGAAACCCGTGATGAAGAGTCTTTCAATGTGTTACGGACTATTTGCCATAATTTTATGGTTCCTTTCCTTAGCTTCTTTGGCTAAAGCTGAATAAACCTGGCAGCAACCATCCAAACCTGCCCAGGGCTTGGTCAGGGCCCTGAAACACAACAACTGTGCTTTCCTCAGCTGTGCCAAGTGTCTGACACTGGTTTCACAAGCTCATTTTCCAGCTGCAAACAGAGCCAGCCGAGCTGACCTTTCCAGCCAAGGAGGTGGCAGCAGGCTCAGCTCTTCACACCCTGCACTGGCACATCCTCAGCGCTCAGCAGTCACCAAATCCACGGATTTCCCTTCACTCTGCCCTTCCTTTGGCCCCACTGAGCCAATGGGGTTTTGTCCTTGGCACAGGGACCCCTGGTGCAGGTCAAACAGGATTTTCTGACACCCAGCTAGGGTAAGGGGAGCAGAGGATGCCCAGTGTAAGGTGCTGCTTTACAGGCCCTTCCTTTGCAGGTTTGGGGTGTGCCAGGCTGCAGCCTCCCTCTCACTGTGTCACTCGGGCTGTCCCCAGGCTGTCCCCAGGCTGCCTTTGCCTTCTGTGGCTCCACAGCCCAGTGCATCCATAAAATAGGGGAACATCACACCCAGCTCATCTAAATTCACCCCCTGCTTCTGGTGCCTCCCATTTATTGCTGTCCCCCTTGCAGCCAGCAGGACACAGGGAATGTCACACCTCGATCTCAGGCACCCTTCGCGTGGCCAGAGCTGGCAGCTCCCGGTTTCCCTGAGTACAGGGAGCAGGATTTGTGCCAGGGAGTTCAAAGAGCACGAGAAATGAAAGGCAGTCTCAACCAGATTTCCCAAGTTGCTCAACACTCAGCAAGCAGTTCCCTTGCTGAGTCTGCACCTGAATAAGTGGCTTGATTTTTCAAAGTTATTTGCCAGGCTGTAACTCTCACTGCTCCTCATGATAAATAAAGTTTCAGAGGGAGTTGTTGTCTATTAAGTACCTGGGAAACCTTCCCTGTTATACATACTGTTATTAGAATTATTATTCTTTTATTTGTTAAAGCTGTTATTTGTTCCTATAAATATTCTGTGGTAAATTAATCCCACTTCAGGAGATGAAGCAGGTTTGGCTCTGTCATTTAATATACCTGAAGGTAAACATTGCTGATAGAAATCTGTCAAAGGCAGGAAAACACAAAAGCCAGTTCAGAGTTTCAAGTGTGTTTCGGTCAGTATCGACCCTCCTGAAACTGATTTTTTACTGTTTCTTGCTTTTTCGGGAGCACGGCAGCACCAGCAGAAAAAAAATTACGAATCCCGTCCCCTACCGATTCTCTGGGGAAAAAAAAAAAGTTGAATTTAAATAATCATTTCGAGCGCTGTTCCTGTTGTAGGTGGGGTTTGGAATGCAGAGTACAACAGACCCTCACATTTTTCACTGATTATCTTTAATTACTCGTGAGAGCTGAGCAGCTCGCGTTACCCCCAGGCACCGCAGACTGACAAGGAATCTTCTTTCAAGCCTTTTATAGAGCATCGCATTATCAAGTAACTAACAGAGCAAAACTGACACGAGAAGAAAGTTCATTATTACTTTCATTATTGTCAAAAGAGTTTTATTTACTTCTGAAGCCCTACTTTGAAACACACTTTCTACTCGGAAAGTGTTGCCACTCTGGGGCTTCTCCCCTGCCCTGGAGGAGGCTCGGGAGCCGCAGAGCCCAGAAGCTCCTTCAGGAAAAGCTCGCTGTGCTTTTTGAAAGTACCTCCATCTCTCATTTGAAGCCTTGAAGGTATTCCTCTTGCCAGGCTTTAGGTGGGATAAGGAAAATGGAAAATAATCTGTACTAAGAGGTGTTTTGCTCTTTTTTTTTTTTTTTACCTCATTCCTTCTGTGTTTTCAGACGATGTGGGCTCTGCCTGGGAGCTACAGCTCACAGATGAGAGCTCTGCTGCTTCTGTGTCTGTCACAGATCCCTTAGAGGAAGGCAGCAGGACACGGGGTGTCCAGAGCTGACAGATCTATGCCAAAGTGTCAGCACTGGGCACTTAAAATCCCGGGGTCTCTGATATGAACCGTATTTGCCGGGGTTAACAAAGCATGGGACAAACGTATCATGGATGGTGGGAAGAGATGGGAGTTTAATCTGGAAAAAAGCTCTCCCAGTGCCTGAATCTTAGCACATTTACCTGGATGAACCTCCAGCTGTGATTTAATTGCACAAAATCCCAACGTAGCACATGGGGGCAGTGAGGAACTGAGAGGACATTAAGAATTATGAAAAACTTGGAGTCTGAGAAAGGTTAGCCAAGGGCATGTCCCTCCTTCTCTGAGCCTGAGGGATCACCTACACCCTGAAATTCAGCTGGGGTTGCTAAGCAGAGCTCATAATGTGAGAGAGGAGCGCTGAGACGATAAAATACTGCTCTATCCATCCCTGGATTATCTCACCTGCATATGCCACTACATGGGAAAATCCAAACCCAGACTCTTCTCTCGGATGTTGGGAATTCAAATCGATGCTTTCTGCTTCAGTATTGCAGGATAAAAAACGCCCAGTGGTCCCAGAGGGCAGTGGTGGCTGTGTGAAGCCTCAGGGGTAGAGCAGTGGCAGCCGTCGGAACAAATTCCTTGCTGAGATTAAAGTTGCCAAACACATCTGCAGCTCCCAGCTCCCTGCAGTTCCATGTGTCTAGGAAAACCTAGAGAGGGATCCAACGATTGGCGCTGGGATACCAGCACAGATCGTAACTTTAACCCCCTCCACGTTTTACAGATGTAATTTAAATTACTAACAAAAATCTAGTGGCCAGAAATTAAGATATTGCTGCCATATGAGCAATTACTTATTAATCTAAGCATGTACTTATCCTTCTTTAACAGTGCCAGATTCCATATGTAATTTGTTTGACCTATTTGCTTTTAAAACCGAACTTATTTCATTTTTTTTTTTTTACTGCATCTGTGGGAATGTTACTCAAGCTTTAATAGGCAGATGGAAGTATTGGCAAACCGTCTTATTTTCAATATTGTGGTTTATCAAGCAGCTGATGAGTAAATTGAAAAGCCAGTCTGTGTACACAGATAATTTTAATCACAGTATGTACTGAACACACTGGGCAGTGATATTTTAAAATAATTTGTTGTCTGATAATGAGGTTTGCAGGTAGCAATGATGTAAATATACCCAGATATAGGTAAAATATCACCAAGCCACGTGTTCATGTTGTACTGTCAGCAGCAGTGTCAGCCTCAGCTCTCTTTTCAATGACTCATTCCTCCTCTGTATCTCATAATTTCATGATTATTGGGGTTTTTTTTTTCCTTTCTGTAAAGACAACCTGGGTAACAAGCAATCAGGTGGAGCCATGGACTTTACAGATAATTTTCTGGAAGCATTATTTTAAAATAGAGCTTATTAAAACTCCCTGTCTCACAATATTTCTGCCTGTTTCTTACCTCAAGGATGGTTTTATATATGTGTTTTCTAATCATGGGAAAGACCGATTTAAGAATAATATTGGGGAAATCTTGTGAAATCTCTGGAAAAGAGGAGTTCCTCTCCATACTTAGCAGTAAATGCTTTGGAACAAGCCTTGTCTTTCCCCAGAGAGGGATATAAAGGCAGTGCAAGCATTTCCACCTGACAACCCTGTGAGTTTTCAGGGGCCAGAACAGCAAAACTGGGCACTGGCAGCAATTCCTTCACAAACCCAACTCTGGAGCTGCCCAGAAATTCTGTCAGTCCAAAATTCCCTTTCCTGCAGCTCTTGTGTTTGAGAGCCATTTGGTCGACAGAGCTGTTCTTGTGTCCTGCTGAATTGTTTTAGGGGTTAGGTTTGGTTTTAGTTTTGGGGGGTTATTTTGTGATAATGCAAAGCCAGAATGGTGCCTCTGGCCCAGAGGAGGTTCAAGAAGGATTAGAGGTCATGACAAACAAGTTGTGCCACAGAGATATTGCTGGGGGAAGTCAGGATACATTATGCAAGAGGAGGTGCATCTTATATTAGGAGGGAGTCTTTAAATGCCAATATAAATAAAGTGAGCAGGGCTGCCAAAGAAAACTGTTTTCTCCTTTATTAGTCTACCTTTTCAATTCTAATTAATTTCTTTAGAAAAAAAAAAAGCTAATGGCCTGTAGCTATGGGATGGGAAGATAGGGCTGAGATAATGGGAACATCATTATAAAAAGTAAAATACTGCGTAAAAAGGGAAGATAGTAAAGGTGAAGTATGTTTGGCACAGGTACTTTACAGTATCCATTAGCTGCGAGCTACTGAGATGGGTCTTAACTGGTTCTCCCAGCAACTTTGGCAACTTTCTCCTTCTCTGTTTTGAGAGAAACAAGTGCCTGTGCTGGGAGAACTGGGCTGGGCTGTGAACACGGGGCTGTCACAGCCACGCTCAGAAGGAGGGCTTGTAAATCAGGACTCAGTGGCCTCGGTGTCACCTCAGGCTTTGAAACACCTGCACAGGGACTTCACTACAGGTCGGGAGAAATTGTGTCTGCCTTGGAAGCCACAAACCTCTGGGCTCTGCTGCTGAGCTGCAGCAATCCCTGAGTGACCTGCAGGGAGAGGGTTTGCAGCTGGGCAGCTCGGGAGCACCCACAGCAGCCATAAACAAGTTAAACTGGATGTTTGAAGCCTTCCTCACACGGCATCAGGGCACTCCTAGTGGGTTCGTTTGCCTTTTGGGAGAACAGAGGATTTGGCCACATGCAGCTCTGAGCCACAAGACTGCGTTGCTTCCACTCATTCTGGCCCGTCCCTGGCACAATTAACAGCTGCCCAGCTTAATAACTGTTAATTACCACTGGGCACCAAAGGAAGCCTGGACTGCTCTTTTGTGATGATATTACTTCTCCATCTCTTGCCATACAGCGTCTTCTGAGTCCAAGACAAGAGAACACATGTATTTTAAATCCTTTTGCTTTCTGAGCACCAAAACATGAAAAATGTCTTAATCCTTGCTGGACACACAGGATCAATCTAGAGATGTTTATGTCCTCACTGCTACAGGATGGTTTTTCCTTCTCAAGTACAGTCTCCCATGGCCCTTCTGCTTGACCTGATGTATATTTTCAAAGCATTTTTGCCTCTAGCTGTCCCTTGCCTGCTCTGCCCCTCTGTGTCCCCAGCAGCCAGGTGACAGCAATGCTTTCCACCCTTCTTGCTGAGGTTTCTGAGTAGCTTTAAATTGTTTTCTGTCTCAAGGCTGCAGACATGATGGTGACTCTATGTAGCCTAAAGAAATTCCCCCTTCAGGAAGGCTACTTCCAGAAGAGGTGAGGATCAGACCCAGCTGAATATTCAGATTTCTTGATGGTTCTGGAGAATAAAATTTCTTCTTTATTCCACCATTGATACTGCTCATATTGGAGCCACCTAGACATCTTTCTAACTATTTGCACATTTAAAAATTAAAAAAAAACTTTGTACAATGCAGTTTATTTTCTGAAAGAAAACAGCTAATTACCTGTGAGACCACTCCAGAGTGTGCAATTGAAAAAAAAGAAAAAAAGGAGCCTAAATAACAGTTACATTCTCAACAGTATAGTCTTGTGAATAACTAGAAGGACCTATTCATTTGCCTCCAAATATATCTCCACTCAAATGATTCTTCTGTTTGGGGGAATCCCTATTAATAGAGACCAAGGAAAATAATGTCGTCTTTGTCTCTTTCTAAGACATGTCCTTATTGTGTTTTGGACAATTGGGTCATTTATGATGATGAGGTAACTTGTTCTGAATTCTGAAAATGTAATTTCAGATGAACTGTGAGTAGTTTTACTAGTTGTTGAAATGCTTTTGCAACCTAATTTACAATTTACAATAGGCAGTGTTCTAACATTGGTGTAAACAGCAGCTTGAGCACCTGTCCTCTTCCTTGAATGAAAATTGGATAAAAAGGTTTAAAATAACATGTCATGGCTGTGAATTCTGCTCTTTTTCATGTGTGAGGTCCATATATTCATCTTGGGAGAGCAGGGCAAGATGATAGAGGGTGAGTCCCCCCTCAGCTGGGTGTGTGCATGAGATTGCTGAGCCCTGCAGTGCAGCAGGTGATGGACAAGCTCCACCTCAGCCAAAAACTGCTCTGAGTATGGCAAACAACAGCCCCAAAACTGATCCTTTGGCTCTTCCAAATCTCACAGCCTCAGTCCCCCATCCATGGCAAGCTGCCGATTCCTATCTGAGAGTAAAGCTTGGCTCTGCCTTTCCAGTTTCTCTTATTTTGGAGAAGTCAAAGATTGGTATTTACAGCAGAAGCCATTACAGAGGGCTCATAAACCTCTCAGGTCTGCAGATTGTAAGCAGGTAATTAAAGTTAAGCACCTGCTTAAGCGTTGTGCTGATATGGAGCTTGTTCTGCCCCTGCAGTCTGTGCGGCAGGAGCTGTGGGGTGATGGTTCAGTGTTCTGTGCTCTGCCCCTGCACTCTGGGGGTGATGGTTCAGTGTTCTGTGCTCTGCCCCTGCACTCTGGGGGTGATGGTTCAGTGTTCTGTGCTCTGCCCCTGCAGTCTGTGGGGTGATGGTTCAGTGTCCTGTTCTCTGTCCCTGCACTCTGTGGGGTGATGGTTCAGTGTTCCTGTTCTCT
>WEKY01030316.1:156011-203648 GCA_013390045.1 Picathartes gymnocephalus
TCGCTGTCCTGCGCTCTGCCCCTGCAGTCTGGGGGTGATGGTTCAGTGGTCCTGTGCTCTGGCCCTGCACTCTGTGGGGCAGGAGCTGTGGGGTGATGCTCCAGCGTCCTCTCCTCGCCACGATCAGCTCCTGTAGGAGGACTCTTGGCAGAGGAAATAACTGGCACTGGACTGAGGCATTTCTACACCACTCTGTACGCGGGTACCCACAGCACATCTGTGTTATGTGACGTGAAAATAAACCCACGTCCCAGACTGACCCTTGCTCAAACCCCTTTAATTCAGTTTTATCTGAAAGAAGAAAAGTGGAGCTGTAGTTTCTCATTCAGTTCGCACAGGGAGCCAAAGATTTGTATTTGGATGTCAGAGCAGACTTTATTAATTTATTAATTTCAGCAAGTGTCCGGGTGTCCTAGCTTTGCCTTGTTATGATAGATCTTTATTTATTGAATTATACTTGATGTTTTTACAACTAGGCTAGAAAAACTAACAAAACGAGAAGGGGAGGATGCAAGAGCTTGACTCAGCATGGATATTGATGTGGTTTAAGACTCTGTTTAAACTCAGCTCATGTAAACCTTTGTGCTGATATAAGTAGCTATGTTGTAGGCTGCTGCTGCCAACCATTTTCGCTGCAATTTACAGCTGTGCTGTAAATTAACCAGTGCAGCTAAACTCCTAAAAACTAAGTTAAGTTTATTTCAGGGGTATTTTCACATAAAGCTGTATTGCTTTAATTATCTGTTTTAAAACCGCGTAATCTTGTTAATCCAGTATAACTTTTTATATGTAAAGTAGCCTTCAGAAAATTGATGGGGCGCCAAAATCTGCTCTGTCAGGGATTTTGCTCTGCTGGAAGTTTGGAAGACTTTCTTTACAGTTACACTTAAGAGCAGAATTTGGCCTCTTTCTTCTCTTAGAACCTGGAGTAAATAACTCCTCAACTCATCAGTGTAGTAGGATTGCAGAGTCATGTGAAGAATAAGAACTAGGTTATTATCTAGTCAATAAAACCAGATCTCATCCTCCAAAGAAAAATGCTTTTCCTTACCAGTCTGCTTTAAAAAACCCCAACCAAACAACCAAAGGAACTATTTGAAGAGTCTAATCTTCGGGCAGGGAGGGTTTCACCCAAGCATAATAGAAGTTTTAGTCTACAAAGCTTTCTTTTTCACTTGAGCTCTGTGAATGAAGTTCCATCCCTGGTGCTTTATTTACCCTGTAATTTATTTCCCCTTCTCTACCCAAACAACCATGGACAGGAAAACACCCCCAAGAGCAGCTCCTTAAAGTGAAAACACCAGTTTGGAAGATGAAGTTTTGCTGAGACAGTGCTGGCTGGAGAAAACACGGTTGATATTTATAACAGCGGAAATGTGATGCCTGAAGTGGCTCCCTAGAAACAGCCCAGGCAGGAGGAAGGGAATAAAGGTGGAGATTGATTGGAAAGGCCTCCAAAGGCACAGCCTGGGGAGCCAGAGGCTGCTCTCACCATGGAGCCCAGCATGGACCCCAAGTCACGAGTTCTTCACCCCTTTAGAGCTTTGGGCCATTTGCATCTCAGCATCAATTCCCCAATTCAAACTTGAGCTCATGATGGCATTTCCCCAGCTCACCCCCCCTTCTCAAGGTGTTGGGTTGCACATTTTGGGCCCAGGACAGTCTGGGTGTCCTTGGAGAGCAGCCTTGGAGAGGCTTTGTTGTGTCACTGTGAATGTGAGAGAGCAGCAGCTCCCAGGCTGCAGAACCCTGCAGAGTCACACCCTGAGCACTGCGGGGTTTGGGAAATATGACAGTTAAAATCCAGGGCATCAAATGTAGGTGGGCTGATGTAAATTTGGATATTTCCACTGATACCATTGGAGTGACAGTGCCTCTGCACTGCTTTGAGGCCTGGCCCATTTGTGCCTCTTATCAGCTTTAGCTTAACGGTGCTGGATGGCTGTGTTCATTCTGCTACACTATTTACAAAACGATTGTAATTAACTAGATGATGACTTAATGAATGTGTAAGATAAATTCCTCTTGGCTGGGAAGCAAAGATGGGTTGGCAGCTTCTGCTTGCTTAAATTAAAACAAGTTGCTTCAACATTACATTTCCAAACAGGCAAAAACTTGCACTGCCACTCGGAGTGGTAAAATGAAACCATGACAATATTGCTGCTTGAGTGGGTGGTGCTGGAAATTGTTTTACTTAAAACCTCTCATTTATTCGGGCACAAAAAGCAGCAGCCTGTTGCTTTCTGTTCAACATGTGTGAAGGGCTAACATGGCAACCCAGACATGAGTATTTCCTAAACCTCAGAGTATTTGCTGTCTCCGTGTATGTACAGATACGGATTTGGATTAATTGAGTGAATGTTTCCTCTCCAGTTCTCCCTTTTGTTAACTGCTCTCTCTGCAGCCTTTGCAAACATGCCAAGTGCTCAGCTTGGAGAGGAGCAATAATGTGGTTAAAAAAAGCAACGCAATTGTTTTAAGCATTTTCTTGCTAAAGTTTTTTTTTTTCCCAGCTGCAGTTAATTTCTGTCTGATTAGTCTGACCTTTCACCCTCCAAGGAAATAGTTTAGCAAAAGGGATAAATGTGGTCACAGGATATGTGAGTGTGCAAGTGTGTGCTGATGTGTGTAATCATTTGCTTTATTGGGTTATGTTCAGCATGGACAGGTTCTGGTTACAAATATTTCTGCACACCCTTAGCTTTGCTAAAATTTATCATTGGTGTTTGAAATTATCCATTTTTCTCATTTGATGAATGTGAAATCACAAGAAAAATCCTAGTTCAGTTTTTTTATTCCTAAATCTTACTAGTGCAAATTAAAACACAGAAAAATGGTATATTCCTTTACTTCTTAATTCATTGCTGTACTTTAAATACATTTACTTACTGGTCAGGCATTACAGAAATCCAGATCTTTGCTTGTGGTTTTAAAATAAGTTTTCACAGAGTGGTGCTGGAATGCAGCACAACCCTGCAGTGCTAACACCGTGGGAGAATGGCAGCTGACAAGGAAAATAGCTTTTAGATGTCTCTTACCTGAGATTTCATTTTCTGTCCCAAGCATCTGCCCATTGTTTTACCTGGCTTAGCTCTTCTGGAGAGCAAGTGCTCATTGATTAGTTCCTACAGCAAGGAAAACTAAGCTGTGCAAGTGTCCTTTACTCCTTTTTCAGTCAGGTGTCTAAAATCTGGAATTTTCTATGTCTTGAGATACTTCCTTGTCAGCAACGCCTTGCAGACAAAAGAGCAGCCAATACTAACTTTCAACAAAACGACTTGATCACTCCATCCCAGTTTTTAATTTTGCAATGACCTTTCAATTTGGGGAGCAAATCACACTTCCCTTGTGATGCTGATGGGGAGGAGATGGGCTCCATACCCGCGTTCCAGGGCACACTTGGTGTGTGTTGGTGACTCCCACTGCAGGAAGACAACATGTCCTGACAACCTTGCCCGAAGCACACAGGCAAAGTCCACGTTAGGAATCCGCTTAAATTAAAGCAAAGCTTGGCACGCGCAGCAGCAGTTCAAAATGCAGCCTTGTGTTGTCACAAATTTCTGTGTCGTTAGCTTAATGTTAGTGTGAATCGTGTGCGCTGCCAGGCTCCCTTCCCTTCCTGCAGGGAATTCTGTCTCACTGCTCCTATTGCACGGAGAGTCCCCAGCACTGGGAGCTGCTGACACCCGTGCACTGCTTATTCGCCAGAACGATACGAGCCGCTCGCAAAGAAAGCGTCTGATTTCAGCATCTGTCAAAGAAATGAAGCTGATCAACAAAAGAGTTCACTTGATTGCTTTGCAAAAAAAAATTAAGTGCTGGCTTATGACACACAAGGCATAAATTAAATCATAACTCGATCAAGATTACTGACAAGAAGCGATGACAGGTGTTGTGAATATGTTGACACGGGGATGTTGCCCCGTGTAACAGCTGTCAGTCATCGGCCAGCGCTGAGGTTCAGCTGTGGCTAATGGGGAACGGCTACTGGGAGTGGGCAGGAGCTGCTAACAGTCACATGGACAAAAATCATAATTTATGGTACAAACATTTGCTTCTTAAGCAGCTGGAGACAGCTGTGATGCAGCAGTATTAGGCTAAGCCACGTGTAAAGTACAAGTGTGTTCAGTACAGTGGTTAAGGGGCAATTTCTGACAGAGACTCTGGACTGGGATTAGGGAGATGGGGCTTTGCATTCTGACACAGCCCTCTCTGTGACCCTGGGCAAGATGTGTCACCTCTGTGCACATCAGCTCTGAGTACAGGATGATATTTCTGTTGTCTGTCTTGCCTGTTTAGGCTGTCAGCTCACTGGGGCATGGCCCGACCCGTCTGGGGAGCTGCACACCTGGCACACCTGATTTGCTCTGCTGTAATCTGCAGCGTCACAAAAACACAGCTAATTACTAATCCTGGTGGGGAAGGAGGCACATTCCTTGCCCCAGAGAACGTGCAGACTTAAAATAACAAGAATTATTGCTGCTGAGGTTAAAGTGGTGCTGCATATGCAACCAGATGATTCCCATGTGCTGTTATTTAATAGATGCAGACTGATGCCAGAGATATATGGATGAAATTATATCATCTCTATTGACATGTTTGACACATGTATTCCCTCTGCTAGATGCTGTGGCCTCTGCTGCAGTTTGGGATGCACAAAATGAGAGCTCCCTGCCTGCAGCACTTCACAAGGATGTTTATGGACAGAAAAAATGGATGGGGGGGTTAAATGTCTGCCAGTCAGACCCCTCTCAGCATCTTCCTTCAGAGAAATGCATCATTATATCTGAACTGTGATGTTTATGAAGTATCATTAGCATTATTCAGTTACTGACTTCAGATATCTTCTTCTCTGGCCAGAGCAATCATTATGGGTCTATCCAAGAGGCGCTGTGACAGATGTCACAGTTTGTTACTGTCACTGTATGCCAGATTTAGCCTCTGGCCATGTACTGCTTGAGTACTTCCTCTAAAAGCATCTTGTGAGTACCCTGCAGTAGAAACAAGTGACAAGGACTTCAGATATATTTGTGACATTGAATGGACACGTTTTTAGGATGAGATTATGATGTGGTAAGCAGGCAAACAAAGAGCAGAAGATACTTGCACAAAACCAGTTTCCTACGGATTCTTAACCTCATCCTTTCATTCAGGTGATGCACTAGTAAGAGTCAAGTCCTGCAAACCTGGGGTTAAAGGGGTTTTGGTGTCAGGTTGCAAAACTGTTACAGTTGTTTAATATTATCTTACATGGATTTTCCTCACAGCTCAAACTCCTGTGTTAACTGTTGAGGTAAAATGCGAGGATGAAAGGAAGAAAGGCACAAATAAGCATGGCTTGCTGTCAGACAGAGACCCAGGGTCCAACTCGGTCATGAATTATATTTTTTCTTGAACTACAAAGATACAAACCACCCTCTTGGCCTGACCAGAGCATAAATACAGACAGGAAACAGAGAAATCTGTGTTTGCTTTGCTATAGACACAGGACCTGGTGTTACCACAGGTACTTGAACTCAAACAGGTTCTGTGTGTCACTACACGTGCCTCATTTTGGGGGCCACTGGTGCCCTACACACAGCAGAAACCTCTCCCTTCCCATCCCTGGCCCTGCTGAGAGGCTCCCACATCAAATTGCAGCCAACTGGATGGAGAACCATGGTTCAGACTGACACAGAACTGCTTATTCCATATGTAAGTCAGGAGCTCCAAGCTGGCAGCAGCCACTCGAGTGCTGTTCCAGGTCACCTCCCAAGTGCTCCTGAAGAGGACATGTAAATACCATATGTTAAGTCCGACTGGTAAAAACAAATACACAAAACCCTGGAGAACTCCCTGGTGTCACTGTAACCCTCAGAAATTCTGTCCCACCCTCTCGAGAGGGAAGTGAGAAAATGAGTGACAGAGCCTGGGTTACCCATTACTGCTGAGGCTTCAGGATTCAACTAATGCTTCTAAAATTGGGAGAAAGGATGCAGCAATGTCTCCTCTCCAATGCTAATGAATTGTATAAAGAGAAGCTAATTGTGAAGAAACGTGCTTGTCAGAAATAGTCCTTATTTGAGTGTACCTCTGAGAAGGAATCAGGCACAGGATATTATCCATGTGGCCAAATGATCCATAGGGTTCTTCTCTCCTCCAAAATAACTGCATTCTCCTGCAGGGGCTGCTTGTCCTATTGATGCTTTCTAAGGGACACTGCTGCCGTGCGCTCCTTAATTAGCAGATTAGGAGAATTCTTTGACTGAAAATTAAGAATCACGATGGCTTATTTTTATCACTAAAAGATCGCTCCAGCAACTTCCTCCAGGAAATTGCAAAGGGAAGTCATTATGTGAGGGGGGCTGGGGAGGCAAAAGCCAGCTCCATTGTGCATATGAACCCCAGATGAAATGCATCCCAGCTCTGTGAGGGGGGCAAAAGGGGTGTTTACTAGGTCATTTACCATGTCCTCGTTTTTAAAGTTTCCTTTTCCACGATTACTTGTTGACCTTAATTGTTTCCATGCCCACGAGATAAGTCTTTGTACTTCCTGCGGAGGCTTAGTGGAGAGGTCTGGGGATTGCTCTTGCTAATTGCCCCGTATTCCTTCATTTCCCCTGAGTGTCTGTGGCCAGCCCATTCCCACATATGCTCCCAAAATCCATTTTAATCGGAGGGGCAGCACTGCACAGCTGACGGCATATGTTTAGCTGCATTCAGGGCTCGCTGAAGCATGCCTCTCATGTTACATAAAAGAGGAAGGTCAGTACAAAACAAACAGCTTTTTACAAGCTACGGCTTAAGAATCCTGTCCTAAAGAACTCTTGCATTTCAGGGAGTGACAAATCAGCTTGTCGCCGAGCTCTGTTCTCTCTCGAGGCTTTTTTACCTCTTTTTTTTTTTTTTTTCCCTTTTTTTTGCATACATTAGGAATGCTGTTAGTCTCCCAGGACAACCTGTGTGTTAAAACCTTCTCTTCTGGCAGGAATAAAGCTGGCCAGGGCCCGATCCTCAGTTTCCCTGGATCACCAGAGCAGGCTGGAGCACGGCAGTGCTTCTCCAACCCTGTGTGCACCTGCTGCAGGAGGGCAGCCCCAGGTTCCTGCAGAGTCAACTTTCACAGCACTGGGCTTAGGGAAGAGCTTTGTCTGTGTTCAGGGTAAAATAAGAAACAGCAAGGAAAGGAGATACTTAAGGAAAACTTCAGCCAATTTCAGTGGAATTGCTTGTTTCCTTTTATTTCCTTTTAACTTTTTTTTTTCTTTTTAATTTCATTTGACCTGGAACCAAGGTAGGAGATGACCCAGAGAAGATTTCCCAAGGAGAGTTTGGCTCTCAGTTCCCATTTCCTTTAACGGGATCAGTTAAAAAACCCACACCAGTCCTGTCTGTGGGTTTGCCCACCTCTGGCAGGAGCCCTGGCAGAAGGGGCTGCACAGAGCTCTTTGCTGGGGGGCAGAGGAGGAAATTCAAACCTTTCTCCAAATCTCAGCTAAGGCTTCTCCCAGCTGGGTAGAGCCTCAGGCTGGCAGAGCAAAACCAGCTGGGCTGGTGCCAGCCACAGCTCTGCTGGGTGGGTCCCAGGGCAGCTTTCGAGGGTCTGCACAAATCCTGCTCTGAGGGTGTGGGCAGAGTGCCCGTTTTCCTGAGAACCCACTGGGGCAGCAGGATATTTCTCCCTAAGATCGGTCCTTGTGTAACACAGCTCCAAACATCTGTGTAGCAGAATCCGCGAGGGCATCCTCCTCTTCAGCCTTTCCACATTTTTTGGAGCCTTCACAGAACGCACCTCCCCTGGGAAGCCTCGCTGATTCAGCAGATTCCCGGAGACAAGGGCTGTTTGTGGCACTGATTCACTCGCTTTGGTTATTTATACCGCTGGGTGCTGTGTGAAGCAAGAGCAAAGCTCTCTTCGTGCCCCAGAGGCATCAGAAGCCAGGAAAGCAGCAGGATCCGGGGAGTGCACGTAATCCATGGGAAGGGCAGGGGAGCAGGCAGATGGGCTGGACAAAACTGAGCTCCCACCTTCGTCTCTCAACAAAACCACGGCTTCTCCACTTGATTCTTGCGTGCAAGCCTCGTTTACGTGAGGATGAGTTGTAATATGAATTCCAGGTGCCCAAGCTGTGTTTGGGATGGTTTCCAGCCTGCTGGGGCTGCGTGGGGAGGGCTGTGGGGTAGCTCCCCCAGCACCACATGGACCACGTGTTAGGCAGGGATTTGTGCCAATTAGCATTGCTGAGAAGCGTGTTTGTTACAGGTATTTCATGCACCTGGAGGCTCCTATCGAGAACAAAAATATCTTAAAGCCTGTGGAAAAAATATTATCCAAATATGAATTTTGGTGTGCTCCTCAGAGGATGTTTGGCTCAGTCGTGGGGTGGATTCCAGCAGGTCCTGAACACCACTTGCAACAGGGACCTGATGAGTCTTGGACACTTGTAGAAATGTGTTTTTTCTGTTGTTAAATAATGGCTGATATAAACAGTGTTTATTTTTTGCAGGACGTGATTTCTTCCAGATTCCCATGTGGGCACTGGACTGTGTGGCCCTGCTGCCAGCTTTGGGCTTTGTGCTGCCATGCCAGGGTGTGTTAGTGACCTTGGAAACTCAAATCCCAGGAGAGGGCAGAAGCAAATGATGCCACCAAAATGGGTGCAAGTGCTCGTTTGCCTGGGGGAAAGTAAACCTATTTTAGTGAGTAAATTTTATAGTGGGTTTTCCTCTTTCTATTTTTTTTTTTCATTTTTAATTTAGTGTAGATTTTTAAAAGCTCTTCTGCAGCCAGCTAATTAAACTGATGCAAATGGTTTCAATGTTCTTTTGGGGAAAAGTTTACAGAAACAGTTCTTGGTATTAGGCTAATAAAATTTCAGTGCTTGGCCTTGAAATAAGCAGGGAGGGAACTTCAGATGCAGGCAATACTACTGCTTTTAAAGTCAAGGAAAACTGGGGGATGGGACAGGAGCTCTGATTGACAGCTCCATTGAGATTATTTGTCTCCCTTGTTCTCCCAGTGTTAATGCATTTTGACAATCCTAAATCCACATTTGCCTGCATGATAAGGAGAGGCAAAAAATACCATTTTTAGGAGATGCTGGTGCTGCGTGGTCATACCTGGGGACAGAAGTTCTGTATTTGAACAGTTATTTCAGGCTGTGCAAAGACCATTCTGACGGCAAATCCACCTGTTCCATAAAGCATTCCCTTCCCAAACTGGAGCATTTAACTGCTCTGAAGTGAAACCCCAGCTCAGAGGGGGAATTTTCACTATCTTCAGCCAAGCCCCGGATTTGTACCACAGCATTTTCCCCAGCCCAAGGATGCAAGGAGCCCGTGTGTGTGTGTGATGTGATGTAAGCCCTGGTGAGCCGCCTCGCCGTGAGTTTCTGTTTGCTGCTCTGGTGGTTTAGATGCAGATCTTTGCAGCTGGAGCTCAGTTTGGTGCTTGGCTGGTTCCTGCAGCCAACCTGCACCCCTGGAGCTGGCTGGGGAACACTCCTGCTCCGACTTTGATCAAAGGCTCTGGGGTTCCCTGCTGGTGCCGTGGCGATTGGGAAGCAGCATTCCTCAGCAGGTGTAAAAGTCCCTCGAGAGAAGGGCACGGAGCCTTAGAGCAAAATAGACATCAGCTAATCTCTCATGCCTAGATGGTTTTACTGTGACGTTCTGCCAAGCAGCCCGAGGCAGTGAAAAATAAACTGCTAGCATTATAGTATCATTACGTTTCTGATTCTCCAGAGAAGCCAATATTTGTTTGCTTTTCTCTGAAGTGTTTCATGTCACCACGTATGTTCTCTCCCCTTCTTTTCAGAGCAGGCAGAGGGGGAGGAGGAAAGGTTTACAGCAGCTGCACAGCCCAGATTTTGTGCTGCTTTGGGGCTGGAGAGTTGGGAGCTTTGTTGCTGCTCTTTTTTTATACCTACAAAATTTGTAAGGATTATTTGGCAACCTATGAGCGCGGTGTCGAAGTGAGCATGGCTTCGGAAAGAGGCCAACCCCCGCAAACAAATTTCGCAGCCAAAAGTGCTGTAAATTTGATAGATGCGAAAACAATGGGAAAGCGGCTCACGGGCTGAGCCCCAGGCGCTTGCTCTGAGGCCAAGGTCCTTCCTCTTCTCACCCAGACTCTGCTGCTACTGAACCTCTTCTGCATCCCCGCTGCCTCCCAGCCCCGGAGCCGCCCGGGGGCTGATTCCTCCTCTCCGGTCCGGACCCGGTCCGGCGGAGTTCAGCTGCCCGAGGGAAGCGGGGCTTTTACGAGGTGAAAAACCTGGCGGCCCGAAGGGCGGCGGGGTCAGGGAGCTGCCCGGGGGGACGGGTCTCGCTGCTGCCCGGCCGGGGATGCTCAGCCCCCGCGGGCAGCCGGCGCTCCCTCCCCTATCCCTGGCCGGCTCCTCGCCTCCTCCCGCAGGGCAGACAGCACCGCAGCGGCCCCGCTGCCCTGCCCCGTGTGTGTTTAAGCCAAGGCGGAGCGGCTGCCGGGGTTAAGGACACGGGAGCGCCGCGCTGCCCCGGGCACGGACGGGCGGCACCCGGAGCCCCGGGCACAGGGGACACCGAGCCCAGCACCGCCCGCAAAATGTCACCTCACCGGGCTTCCTCCAAACCTGCCGCTCGGCTTCCAGTCCGGAAGAAAACGGGACAGGATTTTGGTTTTTTTTTTTCTGGGTAACCACTAATTTGCCCGCCCGTGGTAACAGCTAAAAGATCTGAACTGATTCCGCGACGCCGCTATGCGAGCTCCTGGCAAAAGCGATTTTTATGGGTTTTTTGTTCTGTTTCGGCTTTTTCTTTACAACCGCGGTGATTGTAGCAGAGGCTGAGGTGTGGCTCTAAGCACAGACCGGAGTTTAGGAGCGGTTCTGGGGAAGCCCCTCGGGGCGCACATCAGAGCAGAGCGAGCAGCCTCGCTTCTCCTCTCCCTCCTGCTGCCTTCGCAGGTGATTTCAGCTGATAAACATCACCCTCGTGCTGCTCGGGTTGTTGTTACAGACATCGTAAAAGCTCCAAATAATCAAGCTTTGCGAAGGGATCGCTGGCTGCTCTCACCTCGAGCCGGCTCTGGCCCTATTGTTCCCCGGGTGAAATGTTAACTTGCCTTCCTTTGGAGGCTCTCACAGATGGGAGGATTACCAGAATTCCCAAATTACAGTATTCCAGCATCCTGGAAGGCAGCGTTCTCCTTAGGCATCTGTCCGAAAGTTACATTTTATTCCCACAGATGACAAAAATAGGAAGGAAGTAATTATGGGGTTTTTTTTTGCCTAGTCTAATCACAAATGCTGAATCTTAATGTGAGGTTAAACTGTGCAACATTTCAGCTGTTCTCATGACTGAAATGCATGAAAAAATAATGAAAATTCGGTCACTTATTTTATTAGAAATTTGCAAGGATTTCTCTGCTGTATTCTCAATTCATGGCACACACCCATAATTTTCTTTTCTTTTAACTTCAATTTTTTTTAAACATTCATCTGAAGTAAAAATATAGGAGAGGATATCAGAAAGGTCAAAGGTAGAACAAATGATCAAGAGATAAAAGATGCTGTTAAAAAAACCCAACACCTTGAAAACTGCCCAGATGTTTTTCAGCACAGAATTTTCTCTGTGTTTCCTACATCAACATTTGCCTGGAGGAAGGGAAGGAAAGTGATGACAGGGCAATGTTATGATGGGAGAAATATGATTAGAAGTGGCATTTAAAAAATAAAAACAATGGTGAAAAGTATTGTGAATAGCAATGCCAGTTTGTCTGGGTTTGTGATTCCACAATTTCCAGGTAATAAGGATTTTCAATTATTTAGAATATAGTTTATAAACATGAGAAAAACATACATTTCAGATGCCGGATTCAATATTTTTCTTCCGTATTTTAATTTTTCTGGATCCTTATTTAAAAGTTCAATTCCTAATGAGCAATTAGCAGTCTAGAGCATGTTGTAAACGACAAACACTAAATAGTAGAGATGCAAGATATACCAAGACAGTTTCTCAAACTATTTACTAAATCCCATGAAAGAAGATAAACCTTTCAAAATGGTTGGATCGGTCATTCTCTGAAAGGGGTAGTGGTTTCCTAATTATGGTGTATTAATCCCTTTCCATAATACCTAGATATTTTTAATTTTTTCCCGGAGTTATTTGAATTTATCACTCCTTTTTTTGATTTCTGTTTTTGCACAAGGAAAATCAGTGTCCAAACCTTTAGAGTATTTTCAGAAAAATGCATTAAAAATTGTCACTGGCATCGGGGGATGGATTTTATCAGCAGTTTACACCAGAGAAGGATCTGCCTCCCCACCTGTGTGCTGAACTGTGGCTGCCTCACACTTCAGTAACAAACCCTGGAGACTTCTTGGCCTCTCTGGAAATGTTGGATTAGCAGCACTCAGCCTGTTCAGCTCTGGCAGTTGCCTTTCATTTGCTTTTTGGAAGGGAAAATGGTGAGAAATAGTTGCCAGGATTCCCCAAACCCCTCTTGTCTCCAAAGACAACTCCAGCATGTTTCTGCTTTAGTCCAAGTATCCCCGGGCTTGGTTTCATTTTTTCTTGGATAAAGGAGGACTTGCTGTCTGCTCTTTGCAGAAAATGGAATTTTTGAACAGCTCCTTGGAGGGGAAAATTTGGCATAATGAAACAAACCAAAAGAAAAACGAGAAAACTAATTTTTTGTGAGAAAAACCAAAACGTATTTTCCCCCACCTCATAACTGTTCCAGCATTTCAGTGTGCTGTGGCCCCCACACACCTGATTCCTTTCATTTCAGACATCTCATAGAAATGAGTTCTCGGAAGGAGCTGAGGGATCTCCCCCCCATCCTGCAGTGCTTTTGGGGATGGAGAAGCCTGGATGGGATCCACAGGATGTCAGGCCTGGCTCTGCACAGCCAAAAATGATGGCACCTGTGTGCCCTGGCCTGCTGTCACCAGCTTGGGCCTCACCTGTCACACAAGGGGGGGGTAACTTGGCTTTCTTTTTTCTGAGTAATGGCAAATCGATGTGGTTACAGGGAAATTCTGGGACTAGTCTTCTGCTTTTCTGTATCAAACAATCTGCTCAGAGTAGAGACAGTTAATGGCTCGTGCCCGTGACGGGAGAGGGTGAATATCACTGAGACAGATCAGGAGCAAGAGCAGAATCTTTTGTTGTCATCAAGCCTTTCTGCAAGTGTTTCGCAGTAGGCAAAAATGAAACAAAATTGCATCAGGAATGAGTTTGGCTGGGAGGATGGCTCCTGACTGAAGGCTAGTTTTTGGTCCACTTTGATGTGTTGAAGAACAGGAACTTCCAGTACCAATTCTGCTTATGCACACAAATCGTGGGGGCTGGAGAGGCGCAGAAGTGGCTCACTGGTTCTGCTCCTCCACGAGCGTGGGCTGCAGTCCATCGTGGTGGCTATAAACTGTCCAAGGCTGATAACAAATGCTCAGCACTATCTAAGTCAGGAGGCCAATCAAGCCTGAACTATTTATACACCTGTGGCTTGAATAGCTGGGTAATGAATGACAACCTTTTTCTTGCATGTGTGGTTTAGGGTTTTTTGTTGATTTCTATTTTTTTCTTTTTTTTTCTTTTTTTACCATTTCTAGCTCTCACTGCGGCGAGTCTTGTGCCCTCTGGATTGTTTATACCTTGTCAAACCTGTTTTAAATAAACCATTGTGCTGCACTTTCGGTTTGTCAGGGAAATTGCTGCCCTCTCCTGGTTCCAAGCAAACCTCAACCAGCTGAGGGCATCTCCAAGCAAACGCCAGTTGCAGTATGATACTATGATCCAATATGAAATTAATTAAGGCTACACAATAGTTTCTTTAAGACTAAATCAGAAAAGAGGGCAGGCAGCCCTATCTGGGACAATAGGATTGGATCCAAATGCAGTTTTAAAGACGCATCCCGCCTCCCCTGATCAGAGTGCATTTAATGAAATTCATGCAATTTCTTTCTGAAAACAATAGCTTTAACCATTGGTTGCATAACCCAGGATATCCAGCTGAGGCCCCCCAAGTACAGAGTGTTCCACAAAAAGGAATGACAAAAAGTCCTCTAGTTCGACTTAACTAATTAAAACAAGATCTGAAGGAATGGCCAGCCCGGTGAGATGCCTTTCAGGGGGTCAGGGAGTGGAGGAGGCGAGATAAAACTCCTAAGGGCAAAGTTAAATTTGTCCGTTCCTATCCTCTATCTGGGGCTGAGCAGCACAAAGAGCCAAGACCCCTGAGAGTGCTCAGCCCCCTCTGGCTTTTGGTGGCTTTCAGCACCTTGCAGGACCAGGCCCCCCAGCCATAACTCAGCAAAGGGTATCCATTGTCTGTGCAGAAACAGAGGAGCTCGGCAGCCTGTGCTCCCTGAGACATGTTTGAGTTTGGGCTGTGATTTGTGGCTCTCATTTTACACCAAGTTTAAAGTTCCTTGGCTGCTGGAGTTCCTACTCCGAGCCCAAGGATCTCCTGCCATGGAGGTGGCTGGGAACAAGGCATGGCAATGCAGGCAGTGCTATAGACAATGCTTATTTTGGATCGTGGAAGCACTGCAGACAAAGGGAAACATTCCTCTTGCCCCTCCAGCTGCAATAGCTTCACAAAGCATTCAGAGCAACAAATGCCATTTTCCAAAAAGCCCGTACCAACAATCTGAGAAGAGTGTGCCCTTCCTGGAAGTGTGGAAAGCCAAGAGCTGCGGCCTCTAACAGGCCAGGTTAATGGTGAGCACCTTCTTCCAGAAATACTTCATGCATAGCAAAATTCTCATCGTGATTTCCCTCCACTCTTCTTTTAAGACTAATGTTATTTAAGCTGTGCTTTGAAGATCTTGCTTTTGCATCCCACTCTGATACCATACAGCAACAATCCTGTTTGTCAGGTGATTTTGTAACAAAATGCAGCCTTGTGGCAAACAAAATCCCCTGTTCCCAAGGCAGAGGTGAAGACAAATGCTAGGTGCTTCCCTGCTGTCTGCTTAGATCTGCAGAGATAGATTTCCAGTATTTCCAAGGCTCGGAACTTGTAGATGTGGTGCCTGTGAGCGAATCTGAGGCTCGGCTTTTTCCTGGGTATTTTACAGGCTGCATTTCCTCTGCTGCTGTGGCAGCACACAGTGAAAGCTGCATCACTGGTGTCTTTCACATATTGACTTATGATAAGGCCAGGTCTGATTCCTCCTCTTCACAGAAGAGCTTTTCACACTTCAACAGATGTGGTTTAGTCCAGCAGGGTTCTTTTGCATCCAGTCTTTTATAGGCATCTGCAGCAGCATTCACTCCTAAATAATTAGAGAAATAACTAACTACAGAAGAATCATCATGAGAGATAGGAGTTCTTTACTTGGACCACCTTTATACTGCACACAAGTCTGCGTTACTGATCTGTGTGTTGTGTGTGGACATGTGCAAAATGAACGTGCTCCCAGCCCATTCTATTTTTGTCACAAAAGAGCAAAAGAAAGAAAAACCAAGCTGGAGTGGCCCAAACAGGATGTCCAGACTGCTACTTCCCTAAAAACCACCTGAGGCTGGAACATGACAGGGATTTGACACCTTTTTGAGGTGTTCCTGATCAGATTCTGCCTGACAGGGATGCTGGGATAAACACAGTGGAGTTTTTTTCTCACAAACGTGTTCCAAGTCTAATTCCATCTTTGTGATCACATTAAGGGATGAACAAATCCACTTGCTGCCCACATAGGCTTTTGTGAAGATTCTTTATCCATGATAGAGCCAACATTTTGCACGAAACAGGAGAATCACTGAGAACTCCCTGTAAATTTGTCTCTCAAGGTGTCCAAGCACAGCCCAAGGCTACTTCAAAGGGAGGCAGAAAAGCCATGGCCTGAGTGCTTGGAGGTCCTTGGAGGTGTCCAGCTCCTTCCTGGACTGGAGAATGGAGCTGGGGGTTGTTGGGGCTGTGCTGTGGGACATTTCCCCTCTCTCACTGCCCTGCCCTGGGATAGCTTTCACTCCCACACTGTCACTCCTGCTGCCAAGTCCACAATCAATTTTCCTTTTAAACCGATGAGTTTGGGCATGAATTCCAACAGCTTTATATGTCGTCAGAGGTATTTCAATCTGGGCTGGAGGAGAATTGTAAAACGCTTTCCTTTCCTTAAAACTAATCTGAATTTTGACAGAACCTCCAGCCCAGCTGTTATTTTGTGAACTGGCCCATGCTGCCATCCCCACCTGAACTCATTTGTGCCCAACCCACATTTGTTAATCACCAAAACGAGGGACGAGGGCTGGAAAAAAAAACCAACCCAACCCCAAACCTACAAACAGCAACACGGCTCTGCCTGTTACCAGATGCCACAGTGGTGATCTCAAGCATAAGCTGTACATTTTTATCTTTTAAATGGAAACATCCCTTGGGCACAGGCAGTGCCCCTGTCCACAGCCATCCTTGTCACCCGGCTGTCCCGCGCGCTCGGCGCTGCGAGGCTCGCGCCACACGGCTGCCTTTGCTGTGTGAGGAGTATGGCAGTGGACAAGGGCAGGGATCGAGCTCTGGGGTCCTGGGGACATTGTGGATTTACGGGACTGGCATGTGGGGTCATCCTTGGGAAGGGCGAGGCCGCAGCCGGGGCTCAGGGCAGCCCCGTGCTTGTGTTTGCATTTATTGCTTTCGATCGCAGCCGTTGGCCTGCGCGTGTTCCCAGAGGTAAGGGGTAATAAGACAAGACAACAGGGGAGGCTCAAGCCTCACGAAGGAGGCTGGGGTACTGTGTGGCACTGCAAGATTGAAGCATTTCCAGGGCTCTGTTTGTGACCACATCAGCCTCCCACTCTGGAGCCCCCAAAAGCCTCTGCTCCAGACTTGGGCATTCACAGCTTGCCCTTAACCAAGGGTTTGATCTAAGCTTACCCAGGCAGGTTCTTCATTCCTCACTCCTAATTTCCAGTGTGGGCTTATGAGTTATCATGAAGTCCTCAGTTATTCCAGGATCCTGATGAGAACAATTCCCATCTGCATTTGCCGTGGCTCCCCACACCAGATAATAATTCCATTCGTGCAGGGGATGTAAAGAGGAGTGACCTCCTTTTCTGGGGTCTGCTGTCTGTCTTGAATTGGCTTTGCAGCATGCTCTCCTACACTCTTCCCACAATCTCCCTTTGTTCTTATGCAAGATATTCCACTCTGCACATATTTTCCTAGAGGAGCTCGTTTCTAGTCCATCCTCTCTCCATCTGATTAGGACAGAAAAATATGTGTTCTTGTTTGCCCCCGTTTGTACTTCAATGAAGACTTGTTTGGTAGAAAGTGAAGGGTGTCAACTACAGGAGTAATCTGCAGCATTTAAATCTGCAACTTTAAATCTGTCTTTAAAACTTTATGGGATGTTGCCTGGAAGAAAAATTGTCATAGCTCTATTTTGTACTTCAGTCACAAGTGGTTTGACTGTGTGGGGGGAAAAAAAGGAGAGAAAAACATAGATTTATACAAGAGAAGATAATGTAAATGCAAAGTGATTTAAGTGGTCTAAAAGACTCCTAGAAATACATATTTCCAATTATTCCTATCATGATTTTAGGGCAGTTTAAGTGGCTGCTGCCAGATCAGAGCAGAGTGCATTCATAAGGCAGAACAAGCCCAGCTGTAACAAGCTACAACCCCACAGGATTCGAATGCAGAACGTTCACCCAGTGACATTCCCAAGGATTTACAAAACAGGGGGTGCTTGTGGAAGGTGACAAAGCTCCAAGCAGGCCTGTGCTCAGTGCAGCTGGGATTTGCACAGAGGTGGCAAACTCAGGGATGTTGCAACCACGCAGCGAGCCCTGCCTGCTGTGAGGGGAGCTGTGAACCTCCTGCCTGGGACATGCTTTCACCTGCTGCCTCGTTTTACCAGTGAATGTGCAGCTACAAAAGTTAACGCTGCAAATACTTGAGCAAAACTTTTAAAATATTTCATCCCTTTTTTTTTTTTTTTGTTTTTTGTTTTTTGAGTTTTTTGAGTTTGCATGCACAGGGTGAGGCTGTGCAGCTGTGCATCTCCCACCCTACGTATTCACATTTCCATTTCAAAGATTTATCTGGGGAAGGTCCCTCTTTAAGCTGTTGGAGGGAATGAGGAGGTGTCAGAGGGTTTCCCCTACCAGACAGTCGATGGTCTCCAGCTGCTGAGCAGAAAAAAACCTCTTTGTACCCACGGAGCATCTCCCTTTCTCTGGGGGAGTGGCGAGTACAAGCACGGGGCAGCTCCCTGCCTGTCAGCCAGCACCTGAGAGGCACAGGGAGAGCAGCAGCTCAATAAATCATACAGCAATAAATCAAACATAGCTGGAAATCAATCTGGACAATTAACAATGACTCCTTTGAAGCTGACAGTAGAGGCCCCAACAGACGGGAGCACAAGCACAAGAGAGAACTGCTGCTCTCAAGACTTTGGCGCTTGGGAAACACGTTTTGTGTCCGAAGTCTGCATGGATTTGGGAAGTTAGTTTCATGTAACGTGAGAAGAATTTAATATTTTTGTAATTGAAGTGCTTGGCTTTACAGTAGGTCCTCAGTGTAACAAACACCGTGGTTTAAATTTATAGTGACCTACAAATCCTCAAATGTTGGTGCTGCCCCATGCAAGGTCTCCAGGCAGGGGATGTGCATAGGAGAGTCAGTGCTGAGCCATTCACCAACCCTGAGGAGTGTGAACTGGATGTTTCTGAGAGATTTGAAAACATTAGAGAAGTAAATGAAGTGAAAATGTAACAAGGCTAGTCTACACTTCAAACATTTCAGAGTTCAGAAGGTTCCAGAAGGCTGTACTGTACACGAGGATCCTCAGGGCATGGGCATGGATTAGGTGACCTCTGGAGACTCATTCCAGCCCAGTGATTCTTTGAGAAGACAAACACACTGGAAGATGCAAATCTTACATGAAAAGTGTAACATGAGGCCCACTTGTGAGATCCCATATACGATTTAGGTTCTGCACTGTTGTGGAAGAAGTTTCAATGTATAATTGACATTATTCTGGTATTGACGGTTGTTCTGGTATTTGGAAGATGGGATGGAAAAACAAAGGAATGAACACTAAATGAGATGGTTACATTTCAATATTTCCTCTCTGAGCTGCAAGGTGCTCTAAAAAATGGGTATTTTTAAAATTGCTGCTTTCTCAGAGAGAATGAGACAATGCTGGATGTCTCTCGCAGAGAAATCCTCCTGGACATGGCTGTGCAAAACGTTGTAGGAGATTAAAGCAGAGCATTCCAGTGACTTGTTTAAACATATCTTCTTATATCTCTTTGCAGCAATCCTTAAGCCCCAACCACCACAGACTATCTCCTCAGAGCAGTGACAAATTCCATCCCAAACAAACCACCTGGGGCATGCTGAATCGCTAAACACAAATGTCAGAGGTCTAGATCATTTCCAATATTCTTTGACATTGCTTATGATGTGGCCTCTGGCACATTCCCAACAGAAGAAAGTTCAGTTATATTTCTTTCAATTAAAGAATCTGATTTAGCCACTAATCATGTCAAGGAATGTCTGGGGGAGGGAGAGGAAGAGAACGTGAGCGAGTGGTGCTGTGTTCAGAGGGGATGGCTCGTGCTGTCTGCATGGGCACCGTGGCATCAGGCTGGGACAAAGGCTGGCACAAACAGAAAATCAGTGCACACTTGTCAAAAATATTGTTGGTTTGATAAAATCACACAAATCCTATTAATGCACAACCTCGAGCATGCTCCTGCAGTGAAAACCCCGCTCTCAGGACTCCGTTTTTGGGAAGAAGGAAAGGAAAGGCTTTGGGATGGCAGCACTCAGGGTATCAGCGAATGGGAGGGCTCAGCAGGGTTTATCCAGCATCTCCTGCATTCTCACCCAATCCCAAATGTGTTCCTCTGGCAGCCCTAGGAGAGCCCAGGGCTGGACACGAGGGCAGGACAGGGGACTCAGTGCGGGTGAGTCTGACACTGCTGCACCTCTCTGCACAGATCACTGGAGGGAAAGCCACCGTCCAAAAAACAGCGTGCTGAGCCCTGTGTTTTGGTGGATCAGGACACCTAGGATTGCTTTACCCATGTGAATACGTTCCTGATCTTTAGGGAACACTGGAAAAAACAGCCGGTTCCCAAACCTCAAAAAGGGTTTGAGATCGTCGTTAAGAGGATTTGCATTTGGAAAATTTTGCCAGGTTACACAACAGATGCAATACTTGGAATATTTCTGCTTAGGTTTTCCAAACCTTTCTTTTCCCACATCCCCGAGGTAACATTGCTTAAGATGGGAACAGATGGACCTTTGTACATGATCCTGGGTGAATCTCAGTGATTTCTGAGGCTGGGGTCTTGCTGGGCATTGTGGCATCCAATGAGACACCAGCCAGATCTCCACGTGCAGGAGAGATGCTGTGAGGCAGAGAGCAGCTGGGACACTTCTTATTTCTTCTCTATGGCTGTAATATAGAGAAAAAATAAGTTAATAGTGATAATATATCTGAAAACCCACCGCAAATATCTGTAAAATATTAAAATATTTAATATTGCTTACATATATTTAATGGTTATAAAATCATAGCAATCACTTTTTTGTGGGTTTTTGGTTTGGTTTTTTTGGTTTGTTTTTTTTCCTAATAATTTTACACACAGTGGTTTCGCATATTAATTTTGGTATTTTCACAGGCATTCAGCCCTGGACTAGCAGTGTCTCTGTGGGAAATTTTAGCACTGAGTAACACAAGGAGAGAAGTTTGAGCTGGCACTATGGACTCATCAAAATCTCATCCTGTTACCTCTTCCTCAGGGCTGCTCTGGTGCTCCCAGTTGGGTGCACACCCCCAAATGCAGAACTGTGCATCCTCAGTCCTCTCACACACAACTCCATGGCCTCATCCCTGGAAATATTCCCTTTACAAAAGCACTCTGGCCCGTGTTACTCATTAAGTCCATCAGCGTTGCTGTGAGGGTTCTGCACGGCCATCCAGATGTGCGAGACACCAAGATTTTAGAATATTCAATGAGTTTGGGACATCTGTTTTAAAAGCAAGAGCACCACTTGCATTTTCTCAGTGACAGACGTGGTCTCTGCTGGAGAGAACTCCTTGGTGCGAGTGCTGAGGGTTTCTTTAGTGCCTGGACCTTAAGGTAACACCTTGGTCAGGGATCAGCCCTGCTGGTAACCCTGCCCTCGGAAAGCTGACATCTCCAAGGAGTGAAATATTGAGGACAGATGTAGAAGCTCTCAGACCGTGGCCGCGCGTTGCCGGTTCTGTGTGGTGCTGCACATCTTACATACATTAAGGAGCAAATGGGCTCATTCCCGTGGCAGCAAACTTCACAAATCAGAACAAAAATTATTTATCGTGACAGGCAGGTGGTACTGCAGACAGAAATGTCTCTTGACCGTGTGGAAATGTGGTTGGGATGGTCTCACAGAGGCTGATTTTTTTTTTTTTTTCTTTCTGCTGGTTTAAGAGAAATCTTCTGGTTTCAGACATGGAAAAATACATTTTAAATGGTGATATGTCTCAGGCATGTGGATTTTATAACTTGCGTGCTGTTTGCAACCAGTTGAGGTGTTATACATGCTGTTTAAAACATAGTTTTTGTCAGAAAAAACTGTGTTTGCGCTAAACCTACAGCACCAGCCATTACAGTGACCAGCACACGCCAGCTTGACCGCAACAAGGTGCAACAACACTGCTCCCCAAATCTCTGTGAAATTGGAGATAATTCCATGCAGGGCCGATTTTCAAAGGCCTTGTTTAACATCTCTAAAGGTTCAGCTGAGGGGCTGGGGAATTTTTCGGCAGTGCCCTGCTGCCTGGCGCCTGTCTGCATTCTTCCTGGGGAAATGCTGGAGCCGGGGCTGGGAGTGCAGCAGCAGCAGAGGCTGAGCCCTGGCTCCTGGGGCATTCATGATGGAGAGGTGCAGGTTGTCACCTACTGGTGTCAGCTGTGAATGCTGTGCACCTTTCTGATGGCCCGGATTTAGGGAAGATTCATTCAAACTGGAGCAGAGCTATTCACAGGATGCAAAAACCTTTATTTGCAGCAGAGAGAGCTCGGCGTGTTTGTCTTGGCAGTATGAATGTGAAAGGGAGGTGGGTTTGTTCTCTCAGGGTTTTGACCGAGGAAGAGAAAAAGGGGAGGGAATATTTTAAAAGCTAAATGACAAATGTTAGTGCAAGAGCTACTGAGCAGGGGCTAGCCAGGACACTTCGGGGCTGGAAGAGAAAAGAAGATTTATAGCCATGAAGGCAGGGAGGTTTTCTTCCAAGAAAAGGGATGGGAGCAGGAGCAACACCTTGCCCAGGGCAGCGTTAGGATGCACTGGGTGACTCCGTGAGGTGTGTTGGGAGATGGAGACAGGAGGGGCAGAGCAGGGGGTCAGGGTGGCCTTTGTGCCACGGGACAGGGATGGCAGGGATGTGTGTCACCCCCTGAGAGTACCCCCTGGCCCTGCAGCAGCCTGGGCACCTCTGTCCCCTCTGGTGCCCTGTGTCGGAGCAGGGCAAAGCAGCAGAGCCTCCACTCCTTGCTCACATTCCTGCCCCGCTCCGGCATTTGGGGGCTAAATCACCTTTTCCAGCATCACCTCTCTCCTCTCAGACACAGAGGCTTCACTGCAATTTTTGAAGAGTGGAAGGGCTGGGGGAAAAAAGCACAAAAATTAAGATTTAGGTGTGTTGAAGTACAATTCTGGATTTTGGTTTTTTTGTTGGTTTTTTTTGTTTTTTTGGTTTTTTGGTTTTTTGTTTTTTTGGTGGTTTTTTTTTGGTTTTTTGGGTTTTTTTTATGTTTTGGGGTTTTTTTTGGTTTTTTTTTTTTTTTGGGGTTTTTTTTTGTTTTTTTTTTTTTTTTTTTTGCTTGTGGACAGACATATTTGCAAACCAGGGGTGCTGCAGGGGAGGAGGGAGGGATTCCTAAACTCTGTTGTGGAATGAATACACTGCTGAACTAATGAATAGAAACAAGATGTTTTAACCACCACCTAGAGAGGTTGCTGAGTGGCCATAATCAGTGCTCCCTAGGAGGTGGCCAAAATGTCTCCTTGCCATTCATTAGATCAGAATAGCTTTGGGTTTATAATGTGATCCTTCTTCCTGACCTTCTTTCTGTTCTTAAGTGACTTCAGGACTATAAATTCCTTCCTAGAAATAGCATTATTTATTTTACTGTCTCGTGTTTGTTATGGTCAGTTGTGATCTTTCTTTAGGAGACGTCATTTTGAATCAAAATGGAATTTAGTGGTGACAGGGTTTGGTGCCCCCCAGTTTTTATACTGAAATGAGCCTTGCATGAGCTGAGATTAATCTGTTTGCAAAATGTTCCTGCTCTTTATAACCTGTGAGAAACGTTCTGCTGTATTAGAGCTCGTTGTACCAACATTTCTGGGCTAATTTTCTGCTGCTTTAAATATCAAGGAAGATTTTGAGATGGATCCCTAAGGCCTTGGCTATGAAACAATACCCAGCTCCCCGGGCACAGGCGTGCTGTGGCACTCTTGGGACTGCCTTCTCCTTTTGGGCACACCAAGGCTCTGTTCCCAGCAGCAGAGCAGGTGATTTCCAGTGCAATCCTGTCCTTGCTGAAATCCCTGGCACTGTGAGGAGCTCAGGCAACCACTGGGGAGCAAGGAGAAACCTCCATGGTTATTACACTTCATCAGCTTCTCTAACTTCTTCAGGCAATTCCTTCTGGGACTTTTGAAAATTTGCATGATAGGTATCTTTACATCCCTGTGAAAAGCAGTAGATATTTTAAATTGCAGTTTCATCCTTAGAAAGTGCTGGGACTTCCAGCTGAACTCCAAGAGGCAGCTGGGGATGTTCAGCAGGGCATGGAGCTCCCAGATGCCTGCAAATCCCTTGTCCTTGTGCTGAGAGAGGAGACCAACTGCTGCTGGTTGAGATCTCTGGGCCTGTCTGTGGGAAGAAAATTTGGGAAGTGCAGGGCTGTTGCTTGCAGATTTATGCTCTCCCTTGTGTGACAGAGAAGGAAAAATGAGCTATTTGTAGAGATGTAAAGTGGATTTCTGTGCAGAACCAAACATGAATGAATGAATGAATGAATGAATGAAAACTTTATACCAGAAGGACCTGCCTGCGTAAGGTCAGACTTTTCAAAGTGAATTATAAGAGGACAGAGAGTTTAGGCAAAACCAACAAAACTTTCTGGGCTCCAAAACCCATTGAATGGTCAATAGCAAAACTGTGCATTTAAAAATTCAGAAGTTTTAGCTCCATGTGTTGGCTCTTAGCAGCTGGAAATGCTGGGATATTCAGGGCTTCCAGAGTATTGACAGAGCTCTAGGAACCCTCAGCACCTGGAAATGACAGCTGTGCTGGCAGAGAGAGATTTTAGGAGGAAAAAGGACAGGATTTGCTGAATTGCAGAGACTGCTGCAGAAAGGATTAAAATATTTGCCTGTGGACAGTTGTTCACGTGTCCTTCCTGATGCGTGAGGGACGAGCAGCTTGTCATGGCAAGTGTGTTCCACTTACAAATGTGATGGATATTCCCAGGGGTCTGGAGACTACTGGGAGGACCTAAAGATCCATATCCAACAGAGTTTGCCTGAATTATAATTCTAATCATTTATAAGAACCCTGCCAAAAGCAGAATAAAACTGGGTTTTTTGAAAAATAGAGGAATATGGCCTAGATAAGCAAAATGGAAAATGTCTGCAAGGGCGTGTGCTGAATGTTAAGACATAAATGGGAGCTTCGAAACCAAACCAGTCATTTGGTTTTCCACATTTCTCAGGAAGTTACTGAACTTAAAATAAGTTTTGTTGTTTTAATGCAAGGGTAATGAATAAATAAATAAAAGCACCAGGCCAATCTGCAAACCAACAGAGATTTTATGTTTTATTTTATTCTTTGTTTATGAGGTTCATAAAAGTTCAGTTTATGTTTTACCGGAGCTGAGCCTCACACACTTCCAGCTTCAGGGCCAGATGTGGAAAGTACCTAAATGTTGTAAAAAACAGTTTGAAAGATTATCTGAGTCTGATGGAACTGAAAACCACTGAGATCTCAGAGAGACTCTTGGGAAACCTCCAGCTGAGATTCCCAGATAAACTGGGACTGCCTTGGAGATGGTGTGACCCAGGAGTCAGACACTCAGATTAGTAATTTCTCCAACGAAATGTCCAAAGCTCTCAGAAGTTCTCCCAAGGTTAAGCGTGGGGGAAGAGGAATTGTGATTGTCAAAAAAAAAATATTTTAAAAAAATTGTATCATACAGTGCTTTGTAGCTTTAGAGTTCAGCAAAGCACGTTCACTTTGGAGATCAGTGGTGTTCTGTCAGGTCGCTCGGGGCTTGGTTCAGAGCTCCCTTGTGTTCAGGAGTGACTCCCTTGACTGAGTAAACTCAGACACTTCCTATCTGTTTTGAGAGCTTTGTCAGCCTTTTCCTGCTGACCAAGTCTAGAAAATGCATTTGCTGCTGGTACCTGCAGACGGGCTTCCAGCCCTGCTGCCTCGGCCAGAGATGTTCTCAGTGCAGTGCTGGGGATAATTCAGCTGGTCCAAGACAAACATGAGCAATGGACCAAATTACATTTCAATCTCAGCCTCTGCTTAGCCCTGAAAGCTCCTGGAGTCCTCAGGAGTCTTCTTGCATTGTCCAGGTGTCTTGAGTGTCCTGCCAGGGTGGGTGCAGAATGTCTCTTGTTGGGTTCGGAATTTTTTTTTGCACCACGGGTGTGAAACCCACATCCAGAGGTCAGAAAATGAGTGTTTTGTTCCCTCTGTTCCCAGAGAGGCATTCAGGAGCATTCTCAGAGCACAACACACTCTGACTACAAAATTCAGCCATCCCTTTCCATCCCAGCAGCAGCGGAGGAGTCGGAGGTGATGCAATGGCAGGGTGAGGCCAGGCACTTGGGCTAAGGACTGCTTTTGAAAGCTAAATCGAGTCAGACAGCAGATTTTGCAGAAGTATGTAGATGCTGTGCATGCCAGATTCTGGCTGATTACAACAAACCAGGTGAAACTGTCCTTTAATCCCTCTGAACTCAAATCTGGGACAGATTTACCCTCCCCACTCTCACTGTGTTGGATTTACATGGGCAAACACCTTTTCAAACCCAGCCTTGCTTCTTCTGCCCTGCAAGTTGTGCATTTCTTCTATCTCTATTCTGCCTTAATTTTGTGGGGTTTTTAAAGCTGAAAATGCCACAGTCAGGATTCCTGGGTAGAGCACAATGTTGATAACCCACTTAACAAAAAATGTCCCTGGCAGATATATTTAGTTTACCCAAGAGTTAATGGAAAGCAGTGTCCAATTCCAAGTGTTGACATGATTTGTCAAGTTTGCCATTCTATATGCTTGAAGTTTCCTTTGAGGGGAACTGACCCACAACTGTAACACTAAATAAACACCCTCTTCAAGTAACCAATGGTGGTTTCCTAAATTGCCAATCAAATCCATAAATAAAGACACAAACTATGAGTGTATTTAAGTCGTGTTTAGCAGAACAGAACTAAACAATAACATTCTTGTTAAAATGTATTTTCATTTCAAAGCCGTTTCCCCATGAACATTCCAAATGTAAACAGCCCTAAAGATTTCTAAATTATCCTTGCCTTTGCTTCTTTGGGTGGATGGGACAAAGAATGAATCTGAAGCTACATTAGAAACACTGAAGTTGGATATGAAAGTCACAGAGACACAATGCTGCATATTGTCATAATTATCACTTCGTAAAGAAAAGAAAGAAAAGACCAGTTGACTTGGGTTATGAGGACTGGGATCTAAGCAGCATTTGAAGCCGTCTTATGTTGCAAAAGAAAAGGAAATGTGTCTTAGTTTTGTTCACAGAAAACACAACACCCCCCAGTCTGAGCTCAGACATCCAGGACTGGCATCTACCTTTGAGTCCTCTGGGTAAAATCAAGGCAAAGAGGAATTCTGCTCCAAATTGCTCTCTGTAGCCAGGGCTAAGCAGGAAAAAAAGGGTGTGAAAGCAAGCAGGACAGGGAATTTAAAATTGAATTTGGATTCAGAGTCTGCTTTTCTGCCAGGTCAGCCTGGTTGGGCTTTGCACTCTGGCCAAATTTTCTCTCCTGTTGCTCTCAATCCCTGCACTGTGTGAGATTAATCCCATCTTCCCCTTGCCACGACATCGCACTGTTCTTAAAGTCTCTGTGAATTGGGCCGCTGGGGAAAATGAAGAAATGTCTCGAGGAAGCCAACTGCTCTGAAATCCTCCTTCTCTGAAATCCTTCTCCTCCTCCTCCTCCTCCCGCCGGATTTGGTATTTCCATGGGATCCTTGGCTCCAGAGTTCTTCCCACAAGGCGGTGATTCCAGGCCCGTTGGGGTTAACAGACCTTAGCTGCCCTCACTGAGCCTCGGATGGAGATCTTATCTCTCACAGACATCGAATTCTTCCTCCGAATTGCCTTTCTCATTCAGAGCACCTCCAGATGGTTGCGGGAAGGCCTCAGAAATCCAAATACATCAGTGGCCCTAAAAAAAAGGGAGAGGTTTCTGTGCAAAAGGATGCCCTGGAACACACACAGCCCCAGCAGTGAATTCACTGCTCGTGCCATTTCCATCGCAGCCAGCGGGACACATCCTGGCAGCTGAAATAAAATCAGGGAATCGTAGAATGGTTTGCGTTGGAAAGGACCTTAAAGATCAGGTCGTTCCAATGCCCTGCCATGGGCAGGGGCGCCTAAAGGAGGCTAAAAGCCAGCAGAAAATCTCTCTTGCCTTGCAGGAGTCTGACACAGCTCCCAAAGATTATCTCCATCAGGTGCTTCCAGAGTTGCAGCGAGGGAACTGGAGCAGAAGCACCGCTTTAGAGTGAAGTGTTTACCCACGACTCTCGTTATTTCTCAATTTTCAATCCATGCAGTTGTTTTTTTGGGTTTTTTTTCCCTGAGCTAAACCAAACGCGTGTCAGAAACAGCTGCAGCCATGGGGAGGAGGGTTGGCAGCGATGGAAGAGGGCATGGACCTGGCAAGGAGCTGCTCAAGATGCTTTTTTCCAGCTCGGAGCATCAGTTGTGCCACCACCTCCCAAAGACCACGCGTTCCCCTGTCCCCAGCCGAGCCCCGAGTGTGGCACCCTGCTCACAGCCTGGCACCCACCGCAGTGCAGGACAAGGTCTGGATGCAAATTCCAATTAAATCAGAGCTGTTTCACGCTCTCTCTCAGATGAGAGTTAAGCACAAACCCCCAGGATGTGCCGAAGAGCCCCTTTCCCACTTTCCAGACCCTGGGGGCAAGCTCAGGACCTTCCCTGTCCATCCTTCCACCCACCTCTGGTCTTAAACGCAGAATTAGCATCCCTGTGCTCGGGGGACGTCATTCTGGAGCGGAGAGAGTTAATTTGCTCCATGAATCAATAGCTCCCATCACATGATGAGGCTGAAACCTCAAATCCGTGCCAAAGTGCTCTGCATTGCACACACACCTCTGTTTTGCCCCCAGGTGCAGCGCGCAGTTTAGCGAGAGCAAAGATGCCAGTTTCTGTGCAGGTATTTCACATTATCACTTAGATTCGCCCCAGGCTAAAAAGGAGGAGGGAATCCTCCGTTTCAAAAGGATATTTAAGTCTATGGGGCCACTGGGAATGTGTTTTCCTAAGTGCTGTCTGCAAGCAACAAGAAACAAAAGAGCCGAGAAAGACTCAAACCGGTCTTTGTCACACACAAGGAGCGCCACAAAGAGCACGTTTATTTTTAATCTGGTATTAAGCCACAAGAATTAATCCGCAATATTTAAACACTTAAGGATTTAAGTCACATTAAAGCTCGATGGTTTTTTTCGGAGCGCTTCACACAAATAACTGTGGGTGCTGGTGGAAACAGTAGCTGGGAAAAAGTTGCCTTTTGGTATTCCTTGGGAAGAAATCGGGGCCTGAAAATGTCTGCTGCACTCTGGTTCGGTTATTAGGAATTCGACAAATTTTAATTTCCTGGAAAGTGTGTTTCTGACCCTTCCCAGAACCACTGAAAATCCTGAAGTTAATCAATGACAGGGAATCAGTGGTTGTAAGAAAAGTAGCAAAAACATGGATTTACTTTTTAATTTACTCTCTCCCTACTTTAAATAGTGAGCCTTCATTGGAGCTTGTAAAGCATTTAAAAACTTTGTGTCTGGGGACGTAAGATAGTAAAGAACCCCGAACTAAGTTATGATCCTCCTATGAGAAAGGTGGGAGAAAAAAACCACCCCAAATTGCCCAGCTTTTGCCATGGGGCAGGAGCGGGCACTGAGACACCACTGCAGAGCAGCCTTAAAGTGCTTAAAGAGCTCCTTGTGCTGCAGCCAGAAAATCCCAGTGGCCAATAAAATGGCTTCAAGATTGGGATAAAACTGTCAGTACACACGTATCATCAGGTTTTAGCTAAAACTGTGAATATTTCCTACTTAGGACACTTCTCTCTGGGTGATTTTTTTGCTTCGATCGAAAGGAAAGTTCTGTCAGCTGAGCAGAAAGAGTTGGCAGAAAATTGTATATCACAGCAGTAAATCTTCTGAAATGTATTTTTATAGCGCCTTTTTATCTGATGCATAAACTCTGTGAGGCAGAAGAACGACATCGTTCCACAAAAGCACTCTGAGGTGAAATGATTAACCACAAATCACACTGAATCTAATTTTATATTCAGGACTGTAACCTGGAGTAAGGTCTTTGAAGTGAAGACATCCTGAATTTACACCGGGTCAGCACCTGGCCAATTTCACCTAAAATGAAATTGGGATCCTCCTTTCCTATAATAATAAATATTCTCCATTCAAAAAAAGGATTATCCTCACAGTGGTGTTTCTAAAAGCAGATTTTTGGGTTTGTTACATGGTGCCTCTTGGTTTTGTGGTACTTATGAGGAGTTTTGTTCTGGTTGAACACTTATGTGGTGCAAGATGAGAAGCCTGGGTGTGAGTCTGGGGAGTTGTGTAATACAGATTTCCTTTCCAATGTATGGATAAGTTTGACTCCAAGTTTTGGTCTGAGATCCCCTCTAATATCCCTGTGCTGAGTAATTCAGCTGTTGTTGAAATGCAGTTTACCTGGTGGAAGTCTGGGCTGTGACCCAGGCATTCCTTTGTGCAAAATCTCTGGATTTCTATTTTAAAATGTATTTTCAGTGGCTGGTTTTCTTCCTTGGAACAGCCCCTTGTCCTAAAATCCCTGTATCTTTTCCTCCAGCTCCTATAAACTTCTTATTTGTGCTCCTGTGCTTGGAAAATGGCACCAAGAGCCTGGATGTAACTTCCTGGGACATCGGGAATTACTCCATTTGTGTTTCTGTTGGAAGAGGCTGTGGGCATGGTGTGAGTTCCAGACGGGACAGGGGCACCATTTGTCACTTTATCATTTTCTAGACAGTTTCACAAAGTGTGCAGTGAATGTTAAAGAGCCAGTGAGAGGCTTGGAGAGGCGAGATGATAAATCATCCTCTGAAACTCAATAGGAATTGTTTCCTCTGCTGTGTGATATGTGAAAACTCTGCTAGAGGGGATGTCTCTCAGAGCTGCCCATTACCTAAATTCCCTTCAGCTCAAATGTAAATCCTTTTAAGAGACTAAAGACGCTTTGAAGTTGAAGAGTAGCCCCCAATGACAAATATATATTTTTTTCTAAACGTTATTAGTCCTTTACTTCTCCCAACAAATCCCTTCTCCCGCATTCTGTAAGATACAGCTAAACTATAACAAAACAAGCCTGCAGTCATTAATAATTTTCAAACTGTCGCCTCCTGATTTTTCCCAAGTTTGATGGCTATTGTTATTCTTACTCTGTTTTTCTTAAGTCCTGTCATCTTTAATGCTGTTGGAGGGTGTGAAAAATGAAATTTGGGGAGAGCAGCAGTGGGTGCCAGCAACCAGGATCAGATGAGGACTCAGCTCCTCCTGCTCTCTGTCCCCAGACAGTCACAGCAGCACAGGCTGAGGTGGAAACCTTTGATAATCAAGGCTTGGGAAGCACCAAAAATTAAGTATTGGAATGCTGGAGTTAGCACATGAAGGTTATCAGAGAGATTTCTTGGATTTTCAGCTAACAACGAATTCTTCTAAGAATTTTCTTTCACAATTTTTCTTCAGGAAATAAGATTTTTTTTTTTTTCCCCATGAGGAAATCTTTTAGATCTTTAACTGCTTACTTGGGTGGGGGGGAAAAAAAAAAAAAGTTGACTTTGTTACAAATCAGTTTTATGAAATAGATGTTTTTGTTGAAAAAATCCAAAGGAGAACAGTTTTGAAACTGCCACAACGTTCCATGGGATTCCTCAAAACCCAGAAACACATCCTTGTGTTCCTTGTGGGACCAACGTGGACAAGCAGTTCCCACTTGCATTAATGGGAGCTGTATGCCTAAAGCCTTTCTTTTTGCTCTGTAGGGACAGACTTCCTAGAAGGAAAATCAGTGGGGGGAAATGCACAGGAGCTGCCTCTGAGTGTGAAGGAAAAATCCCCCACTTGGCAGAAAGGAGAATAAACAGAATAAGCAGAATAAATGCTGTGGGATTCATCTTTGTGAGCGGAGAACCTTCCCAGAAGGAGTCTCTGAGCAGAGAACAGCAGAGCTGTCTCCCCACATCTTCTCCTCGTGTTCACTTTGCTTTCTTTCCATGCAATTGCCATTAGGGTTTCTTTATTTGGGAATTGGGGGTGAAGCTCTCCAGGAAGGGTGAAAATGAGCTTGGAGAGCCCCAGTCTGCACAGCTGGAGCCTGGGTGGCACCACTCGTGCTCTGTGTTCTTTCTCTGTGCAGGGCTGAGGATGAGACTGCAGCTTTGGGCCTTTCCAAAATACAGAGGTTTTTCCATTTTGCTCATTATTCTTCCCTGAAATGCCAACCTGCTCAGATTCCATTCTGGGCTTTCTCATTTTCAAGATCTCAGTTCATGTAAGCCATAAAAATTAATGTTTGGACACACCATTTTGTCTTAAAGAGGTATTTAAAAATCTCAGGTCGTTTTTCCTTTGTGAGATGAGCTTCTATAATCAGAAATTACAGAATTTGGGATTCTTTTTTTTTTTTCACAGGGCTGGAGGTCACCATGACTAACCAAAAAGGTATTCCCAGGTCCTGATACTGTTTTGCAAACTGTTCTATATTAAATATCATCCCTCTAGTGAGAGCTGTCAAAACACTTTCATCTAACCTTCACCAGTAGAAAAATCTTAGTGATGCCACATAACAAACATTATACAAATAACTGTCAGAGTTCATTAAATCTCCTTTGAAAAAATTATTTTCTCATGTGCTTTGAGTATTTTAATTTTTTAAGGTGTCATTTCTAAGCACTGTAGTGCTGATTTGCTTCTGGAACCCTTAGATCTCATTTTCATTAATTTTAATGGAAGCTGTAAAATGCAGAACACTCGAAAGTATTTTCCTATTCCTGTTTATATTGGGTTTATGCCATTTCAGTGACACAAAAAGCACTGGCTGTTGCTTCAGATGAAGCAGCTGCAGATGTTTTCATGTCCATTTTAAAAAGTTGTGTCCATGCTTGGGGCAGAAGTAGATGGAAACTGAATATAGAGGCTTTAGGCAGCCCTAAATTATATATGATTTCAGTGCCAGCAGAGTGTAACAGCTTCTGAAGCAACTTGCCCGTCTCTATCACTCACCAGCAACAAAAAATCAGCCCATTTCAGGGATGCTCTGGCTCATGAAAAGATCTGATTCCAATTTAATTAATCTGGATCATTTACTCAATATAACATTTCGAAACTCTACTTTGAGACAGATGGACAATATGTAGAACAAAAAGATTGTTCCCACTGCAGAGGCAGGTCCCAGACAGCAGGTGAATAAAAGAAAATGGTAGGAAAAATTGAGACCATATTGGTCTGCAGCATCCACAGGCAGCAATTTCTTCTCTTCTGTCACAATTTCTATAAAGGCAGAACGAAATAAATTGTTATTTCACACACATTTACACTGAACATTCAAACCAGGCAGGAGAAAACCTTTTGCTCTCACCCGGTGTGGACGCTGGCTGTGCTGGTGTGGCAGGTGCAGGTGTGAGGAGCAGCCTCAGGGTGGGACCTGCCTGGGCTGGAGACGTCCCTGCTGCTTTACTGGCACGTGCCAAGGCTGCAGGTCACCCCTGTGGTCACTCCTTGGGCTGTCCACAAGGCCACAGCCTGGCACAGCCCTCCTGGTGATGCCTTGGATTTTAATTTTCGTGTTTTCTAAACAGTGTGTGCCTCTGCAGGGTTCTGCAGCCTGGGAGCTGCTGCTCTCTCACGGTCACAGGGACACAACAAAGCCTCTCCAAGGCTGCTCTCCAAGGACTCCCAGACTGTCCTGGGACCAAAATGTGCAACCCAACACCTTCACAAGGGGGGGGGAGCTGGGGAAATGCCATCGTGAGCTAAAGTTTGAATTGGGGAATGGATGCTGAGATGCAAATGGCCCAAAGCTCTAAAGGGGTGAAGAACTCGTGACTCGGGGTCCATGCTGGGCTCCATGGTGAGAGCAGCCTCTGGCTCCCCAGGCTGTGCCTTTGGAGGCCTTTCCAATCAATATCCACCTTTATTCCCTCCCTCCTGCCTGGGCTCTGTTTCTAGGGAGCCACTTCAGGCACCGCTGGCACTGCCTGGGTAGTTATTTCATGTGCCCAAAATTTGGACTGTGTTAGCAGAGCTGAGCCAGCAATGAAGCTAAGGCTGGAATTAGCCCTGCAGAGCCACCCCCTCCCAGCACTGTCCCCCACGTGCAGGTCTGGGGTTTCTCTGTGGTCATAAGGACCTCACTGGACTTTGAATGCACTGACATTTGCTCTGATGGAAAAAAAAAAAAAAAGACACATAAAGTTCCCAGAGATCTAAAAGCAGAAACATGTGTTGGAATACGAGCACGGGCTTTTTCTTCTTAACTAAATTGAGCAGTAGGAGATAGGAGTTTGGGTGACCCCTTCCTCACAGTGGGTGTTACACAGACTCAGGCTTTAAGCACTTCCTTAAGGACTGTCAGGAGACTGGGAAATAATTCAGTCAAAGAGGGCAGCACAAGCAGCAATGTCAAGGGAAGGATTTTATATTTCAATTTAAGTGAATCCATTTGTTTTCTTTTTAATGGGAACGGCACTGTGACTCTGCAAGAGTTAGACATGAGCTCAGCAGCTGGGAACTGAAAAGCAGAAATCCTATTGCTCCACGGGCTGAAGTTTGTGTCTTGCTGTTGTAACGGTGATTTCAGTGACCCAAGAGTGTCACTGTACCTCTGCAGATCACTTTAAGTCCATCATCCATGGCCTGCTCAGCCCTAAAGAAGGGTGTGATGCTGCTTGCATTCACTTTTGAGGGGTTTTAGGGCATATAAAGATCTACAGACATTGCCAGTCAGAATTCATTGCAGAGGTGCTTCCATTCTGTGTGCTTTGCAAACTTTCTGAAGTTCCAAGAGACCTGGAAGGAGTCACATTTTTGCTTTTTGCTCCTGTCGTGGCCTCTGTAGCCAACAATTTGTGCTGGTTCGTGGCTCCTCACCTCTCCTGGCTGAGTACAGGCTTGGTACCGACCAGAGCTCCAATAGCTGCTCATTTCCACTCAGAAACGTCACAAACCTCTTGGACAGAGGGGTCTCCACTGACAAAGGGGTCTTCAACACTCCAGGTTTAATCAGCAGCCCTGATTTCATGTAATAGCTGATATTTATTAGATTTTTCTGTTTCCCCCTCTACTGTGTCTGAAGTTCTGCATTTTAGAAAGAGTGATGCTCCTTTTATTCTAGGACATCACAGTTTCATTGTTTTCCTCCTCAGTCTCTGTATCCTCTGGTGGCAAGGCTTGGAGAGCCAACAAACCAAGCTGGGAGAGTTTTCAAAGGTACTGTCAAGAGGATTATTTATGTCCATTACAAAAATAACTGGGTTTCTATGTATCCATCCTGTGGGGCACTCTTAGCTCACTGTAACATTTTCATCATGAATAACCCATTAAAAACCTTATTTTGCAAAGCTGTGCTAAAGTGCCCATTAGGGGAAACTGCAGGCACTGGCACTGCTGGCCAAATACACCCAAAAAATGAACTCTGCAGTACTCTTCAGAAAGTCACGTATTTTTACACTTTCCAAGAGTGCTATCCTTTATTAGCTGGACCTGTTCCAGTGTTTGGTGTGACTGGGTTCCTGGCAGAGGTGCCAGTGCAAACGCTGCTCCACGTTTGTCCTGGCTGTCTCAGAATGAAGCTGTCTGGACGTGGGGCTGTGCCTGTGCTGCTGCAGCCTCTGACCACGGGAGGATGGAGCAAATGTGACCTTTCTCAAGCGCCTGGATGTGAATCTGTCTGCAGGGCAGGAAAGCCCCTCCCTGTGCGAGTGAAGGGATTGGACTCGACACCTGCCCAGGGAAGCCCAGGCTGTGCAGGGCAGGCAGGGAGTAGGGCCAGGGTGCTTTGGAGGGGATAATTTGCTCCAGTTGTTCGGTGCCTGTAAGAGTCAGGCCACTGCTTTTGGTGCTGGGACAGATGTAGGGGTTTGAGGTCAAAAACCAGCATGGATTTCAGTAAGGAAGGTTTTCCTTAAAAGCTGTATGGCTGTGAACATATGAGTTAATTCAAGCCTGAAATTACAAGGTATTGGACCAGCTTCTCTTTTGACAGATATTTGCCCTTTACTGAACTTCCTTCCCTACCTATCTATGATATGAAGGCAAGAGGGAATTTTGGAAGCACAGCAACGATCCCCCCATCACAGCAGATGGGCTGGGGCTGTGGGCCAGCTCAGCCCCTTCCCTTGCACCTCACTGGGATTTGCTCACATGATTTTCCACAGCTGGGCAAAGCCTTGCTCCCAAAAAAGCCCTGCAGAGCCTGAGTAAATTTGTAATTCCTGTTACTGAGAGGAGTTTAAATGAAGCCCAGAATTGCATGGAGTGTTCCAGCCAACACATTTTTGGTTTTCCTTCTTAAAACATTCATAAAAGCATTCTGTAGTCAGCTGTGTGGCAGCCAATAGCCATTGCTTCCTTCCACATCAGAACAAGTAGGAGCATCTATTTTAGTTGGGTGAAAACAAACAAACAAAAAAAAAAAAATCACACTAACTTGATTTTTCCTTTGATCCCTCATATTCCCTACATGCTTTCCTCTCTGTTTATAGCATCTGACATAATTCCTTTGGTCAGATTTTATGCCTGAAGTCATTTAGGCCAATTTTAGCTGCCTTTTTTTTTTTTTTTTTTTCAGGGCTTTGACGTCTCAAGCAACTTAATCTAGGTCAGTAAAGTACCTGCTGTTGAAAGGAATTTTCTTGAGTAATGTTTTGATGTCAGAAGGGCCATCCTTGGCATGTGCAGATCAGAGGTCACCAAGCCCATACAGCACGGAAAGGGCAAGCCACTAGGTGTTAAATATTGCTCAAAAAGCAGTCTGCAACAATATATAGGTTTAGATTTTAAATGAAGGATTTTGTGGGGTTTTTTTTCAACACCTGAAGTGATGCAGTGTAAAAATCCCAGCAATGCTTCCTTTGGGGGAGAACGTGCACGAGAAACGTTTGGGTTCAGCATCACAGGAGCAGCAATTACAGCGATTTCAAATAATTCCCAGAGCAAACCTCAGTGCTGATTTTACAACTGGGAGAGCCCAGGGAGCTCGTGCTGAGAACAGCCGTGGGATGTGGTAGCTCATGGAGGAGCAAACCTGGTGGAGTTAACACTGCACTGTTAAAGTTCCTGCTTTTTCACTTTTTTAAGGCACGTTTTTGAGGACTCTTCTCACAACCCCCTTTACCAGAAGCAGGGCTGAAGGGCAGCTCTCCTTTCTGGCTTTCCAGACACTCAATGAAGGCATTGGGGACAGGGAATTATCACTGTAACCGAGGCAGAAAACTGGGAGAAAATGGAAGAAAATTACAAGATATTGCACGAGCACCAGGACTAACAAAGATTTTCTTTTCTGGGTTCATGTTTTATGATTGATTTAATTATGTATGTGTGAAAGGGAAGCTCTAAACGAAGCTTTTCCTGTTGTTGGACTTGGGTATTTGCACGGGCCTCTCTCCTGTACATACCCAACTGTTTTCACAAAACTGGAGGAATTTAAATTACTATTTATCTGACCTTCTGTCACATTTGATTAAGAAGGGTTCAAACATAACTGAGGTGGGTCACAGGTAAAATGGCAAAAACCCAGCAAAATTATAATTGCTTTTCATTTCCAAATGACAAAAAAAAAACCACAAAACAACCCAGGGTAGCCTAGTGTTTTCCCTAAATCTTTAGAAAAATTATTGTGAGCTACATTTATCTGTTTTTTCAGCCATTTCAGCAGCACAAGCCAATACTTCAGCACTGGTTTAGAACATGCCCCGAACGATCTAATTTGAATGACATTACTGGAAACCGAGGTGCTTGTGTATGTGCTTATTTAGCTCATCACTGAGGAGTCTATCAGGGCTAGACTAACAAGGAGTGATATTTTTGCCCTTCTAAATTGCCTCGCCTTAATTTGTTACATTTGGTTAGCTGGTTTCTGGTGGATTCAAGTGTGATAAAATGGTTCTCCAATTACGCTCTGCGGAGCATTTTTTGGTGGGCTTGATCAAACCCACGGTCATGAGATGCTTTTTTTTTTTTCCCCCTCATTTCCAGTCGAGAAGTTGCATTAAGAGGCTCTAAAAATATATTCACATGTTTTCATTGAATTGTTTCTCCGTGGCAGCAATTGTCAGAGCTGCTGTGTTCGTGCCTTTGATCGTTATTGGGAGGCGTGGTGGCTTTTGTGATTGGAAATGAACGAAGGAAGGAGCCAATCCAAATATGTGTTCGCAGGAGGGATGTGTTTTTGTGAGGGAGGGAGAGAGAAATCTGCCTACATCTGCACTAAGAACAGGCCTCACAAATTGGTTTTTGGCCTTTTCATCCTTCCATGAACTTTTAAAGCAGAAAGATTTACTTAAGTAATTTTTTTTTTTTTTTTAACGTATGAAAATGAAAGGTGTGGGATTTATCTCTGGGAAGGTCTTACACGTCTGCATAAAATGTTTTGGTAGGCAAAGAGCAACTTAAATGTAACTGCAGCATTTCAGCAAAGGTCTCTCTTATTCGAACGTTTCTTCAGGCATCTGAGTTTTACAGGAGGTTGCCACAACAATGCTTCGAAAAAAGAGTAAAACACCTTTTCTTCTACTTGTTCAGCTTTCCTCTTTTAAAAAGTGAGATTATGGGAGGTCACCATTCAGTGGGTTTCTCTTTTACCATTTTCTTTCAAGTTAGGATCTAAGGAAACTAGGAAGCTAAAGAAAATGTGCATTAAATAAATACCTACGCGTCTAAATACAGAAAGGTTTTAGATCACAATTTTAATAAATTAAAGAATAAAAGGTGATTTCTTTCTTTTCCACTGTCCCTTTCAGAGTTGAATTTTATGCTATAAATTCAGTCCTGAAGGTTTCTCAAAAGGTCTTTTTTAACTAGGACTGGTTAAAAATTGATTCCCCGACCCTGAAATCTTTCTGAGGTATGTTAAGCAAAATCCCACTCCAAATAGCCTGAAAAGTTCAAACTCTATCCCCTAAAATTTTGCATCTTAGAACAGAACATAAACCTATAAATAGAAGTAAATTAAAATATTTTCATACATGAATGTTTTAAATTGAATAATTTAAATAGTATAGTTCAATTAAATACCTAAATCAGAATAATTTAATTTTGAAACAGAGATCTTTTGATTTTATTTTAAGTGCAAGAACACCCCCACTTATGTTTCACAGGGAATTTTTGATGTTAGTTGCTGTTCCCTGGAGAAGGTCACCTGAGCTGAAATCTTTGCTAATCGAGCAACCCTGAATTCTGCAGGGTTTATTTCTTAGCCTTGTTCTTTTGCAGGGGTTAAAAGTGAGCCTTCCTCCTCTTTACAGCTATAAACACTGCAGTCCACATGAAGAGAAATCTGTTTGAAAGTGTCTGAATAAAGTCAAGAAGGTAAATTAGAATCATCTGCTTCCCAAAGCCTTTCTTGTCTCCATAAAACAATGCCCTCTCCTGCCTCCCGGGCTGTGACTAATTCTCTAGCAGCCCTTTTGTTCCAAATAAAACTCTCATGTAGGCTGACCATATTTTAATGAACAAATGCAGGGAAGATTGACTTTACAGGATTTTTATTTTTTTCCCTCCTCTTTAATTCAGTGGCAGTGAGTGGAGGGGACAGAATAACAGAGCACGAGTCTCCGTGCAGATGCTGAAGGATGGTCAGAGGTTTGGGGTTTTTTTTGCTGCTGTGTTTTTAGCACAGCTGTGGGCCATGGTATGGATGCAGTTAATTTGAGTTCATAATTAGGAGTGTTTAGAACCAGCTCACCTGTCAGAGATCTCTCTGAGGAAGCAGATGCTGAGATTCCCTGGAAAACCATCATGTCCCTACTGTGGGGAGAAGAAGGATGGTGGGACTTGCTCCAGAAAAAGGCTGTAAAAGGAGGGTCTGTCACATTCCTCCCTTTGGAGGCCACAGGACCAGGAGTGTCCCCAGAGGGCTGCAGGTCTGTCCTGGAAAAGGCACAGGAAAACAAGTGGGGTTTTGACCTTCCTGCAGCTCAAAATCAGGTGGATTTCTCCTTGGTTGGAATAGCCTGCTCAGAGGAAAAGGTTAAAAGGAGGACACTGTGGTCAAACCAGCAAAGAACCAGTGTGTCATTTAAATCCTTGTCGTGAAAAGTCTGATACCCTCACACCGTTTAAGGGCCAGCTCTGCTTTGATGTTTGAGAGCTTTAATCTCCCTTTGGAAGCGCTCATCAGGCTCTGTCAGACCTTCTCCTGAGAGGGAAACCAGCTCTGGTGACACTTGCACCAGCTGGCAAGAGGCAAGTAACACTCCTCTGAGAGAATGGAGGCGTTTTGGCCACCTCACATTCTCACAGGTTTGACACTCTTTTGCACTGACTTACCCTGAAGTAACTGAACCTGTTTTTCTCATGACTCCTCTTGCAGCTCTAAGACCCCTTCTCCCAACTTGCCTTCGTGAAAATTAGGGAATCCCTTGAATCACTGGTGGTCATGAAGAAGGATGTCTTCTTTATGATTTCCTTTACTATTAAAAATCGGAAACCAACTGCAAATTGAGGTCCAGGAATAAATCCAGAATAGCTCTTTTAATGTCAACACTGACCTAAAAGAGTGTCAGATGAGAAAGACCAGAAAATACCAACTCCGTTTATTTATTTATTTTATTTAAACATTTGTTGTTGTCGTTTTTCATAGGAGTTCTTGTTAATTTGCAATCCTCTGACCAATATCCAGCATTTCAGGAAAGTAGATTCTGTTTATGCCAGCAAGACAAAAACTCATCATTTTTCTACCTGAACAACTCTGGTGGCTGGAGCTGCAACCTGAATTCAAGTGATTTTAAAGGACTACATAAATTTAAGAGGGATTTCGATCAACTCAGGCTAATTCCTCTGATCTTCTTCAGCTAAAAATGCCTGACTTAATTCCAGGGAATAAGATCCAAGATCTCTTGTATGAAGAAAGGGTCTTTGGGGATGAAGAAAGGGAAGCTAAACCTGAAATTTTCATATAAGCCTATATCATTAGAAATCCCCATGAAGACAATGGCAATTTTGTATGTGAGCAATGATCCTACAGAACTTTTTTTTCCTAGTCACTTGTGGATTCGGGCTGGTTGTTGTTTGTTCGCTCAGGAATGTCAGAGATGAGAGAGGAACCTGCACACATCTTCCACTCCCCCATACACTTTGTTCTCACGTTCCCCAGCAAACTCCTCAAGCTTTGTGTTCCTTTGTTTATTTTTATTAACTATTTGCTCCTGTATCTCTTACTGCCTTGAAACTATGCAGGCTAAAGGTCTGAATGCTCAGATTGGTTTGAGCATCCTTGATTTGCTGGTTGTTTTCTTGCAGCTGTGAGAGCCTTACAGCAGTGAGCATGCTGGCAGCCCATCAAACTGGGCACGCAGAGCTGTAATGCCAGCACTGCAACTGGCTCTGCAAAGCCAGACAGCTTCATCAAGAAAATTCTGTCAAGAAAAATCACTGACACAGACCTGGCTGATACACTTAGAATCCAACATCCTGTCCCTTGGACTTAGTGCCCCGGGCTCCAAGCACAAACCAATCAGCCCTTCATAAGGAGATGCTTATGTGCTAAATCCTTCTTTTCCTTGGCTTTGGCAAACATCAGTAAACATCTTGGCAATAAAGAGCAAGAGATTACATGTTATATATGGGCGGCAGGCCTCAAATGCAGCAGAGGGAGGGACCGTATCTGCTCCTGATGAAAGCAGAACCCTGAGTGTTATGCAATTAATCATGTGAAATGCACCCAGCAGCAGCCTGGTGGTCAAAACTCATGGTGGTGCTCAGGGGTGTCTTGCCAGGGCGTGTTGGACAGATGTTATACCTTGGCTGGGCCGTTTTCTGAGAGATGATCTCCTCATTTCAGCGTTCCTTTGCTTCCCCTTCCCTTCTTCCCAGCCATTCGTGACTCAGGCAGACAAAATATGGCTTGAAAATGGCAAATGTTTATTTGAGGAAGAAGTAGTGTAGTGAAAATAATGTCTTATTTTTACATTCTGCAATTGTGTCTGTAGGGACAGTAATTGCTGTTTATTTTAGTGGTTAATGTAGAGGCTTAGAGTGATTTTTTTTTTCACATTACAAGTAGGACATCACTTACACTTAAGTTGCTTGTCATACCTTTCAAACCAATAAAACTCCCACAGATGAAAGCTTGTCTCACGTAAAAGAACTGTTGAAAAAGTGTTTCTATGGACATAAAATCTGACATGATGATAATCTGAAACTGCTCACTCCCCAAGGATGACAAAACTCTAACAACTTCAAAGCTAAGAAAGACTTGCCAGAGGGGAAATTGTAATTAAAATTAGATAACCTGTATGAAAAGCATCCAATTTGTAGTCTATAAAAGCATTTTAGAAGCACAGTTCTTCAGCCCCAGGACCATAGCTGTAACAATTATCTCAAGACTTTCACAGTGGAATCAAAACATGTTAATTTGTTAATGAGTCAGTGTGTAACAGTAAGGAAAAACTCTAATGAGGGAATACAAACATAAAAACTGCGTTTTTGTTTTTAAGTGAATGCACTGTTTAAGTCCACGCTTTGGTTGCTGTGAAAGTTCCTCATCTCTTCCTGAAAAAGCAGTTTTGAATGGAGTGAATGCACCTCTCAGCCAAAAGTCCAAGTGGGTCACTGAGTCTTTCACAGGGAGTGGTTTCATCTCAAGCCTTTCCTGTGGGAATTTTGGGGTTCTGCAGTGCCTGTGCCAGATGGGAGCACTGCTCACCCCACACACTCTCCTCCAGCTGAGACTCCTTGAGCCATCTCCCAGCCCCACCACACACAGCTCGCAGGTGATAAAGGATGTAAAGCAAGCACAAAAACCTCTTTTGGCTGCACTCTGAGCCAGTAACAGCCTCGCTCATTTTATCGACCTCGAGTGGGGAGGCAGCACCTGGACCAAGGATTGGATTGAGCCCTTCTGTCCTGACAGTGTGGCAGGTCTCAAAGAGCAAAGAGGAACCTTGAAGCAAGCTGAGAAGGCAGATTTCTTCTTGTTTCCCCACTTCCCAGCAGAGCTTTTCATCCACCCTGTGTTTTGCAGCAGCTAATCCATAAATCTGGCTCTTCTCCAAAGTGGCTGCGCTGCAGTGGCTGCTCACCCAGCAGGGCAGAGATGGAGGTTTCCCTGTTCCTGTGCCAGCACAGAGCAGCAAAAATATTAATTTTCAGCTAATTATTGTAGGCCTCAGATTAGGAGAGGATTAGGCACTTCTTTGAGAGTTTGGGTTGTTGTGAGGTTGGAGGGCAGAAGTGCAGCGGGGAGAAACAGGCAATGGGAAGAAAAAGCATGAAGAGAAATGTGAAGAGGAAGAAGAAAGGAGGCAAGAGGGATGGGAGGGCAGGGAAGAAAAAAACTGCATGTGAGGAGGAAAGGTAAAGTAGTGGAAAAATCAGAAAACCTCTGGTATTTTACATTGGTTGGGACTTGCTAAAACAGAAGAGATTGAGCCTCAGGTCAAATAAATCTCATTTCTTTCTCCCTCCACTGCACTACAGCAGTCAGCCTTAAAGAAAGAAGAGTTTCAGGCCTGGTGAGATCAATACTGTCAATGAGCGCAGACCTAAGGGAAGTTTTAAGGCCAAAATAGCCCTTTCCATCACCTGGCTGCCAAGGGCACCATCACTATCTGGCAAAACCCAGACAGAATTTCCATAACGAGAAAGTCTCCTCCGCTGGAAGGTTGGTAGGCACAGGGAAACCCTGTGGTGTGATGGCAGGATGGCTTCCCTGGGAATTAGGGACTCTGGGAGAACAAACTGGTCTATCAGTACCCAGTAGCATTTGGGTGTCTCTCGCTCTATTTATTCAATCTCTTTTTTCTCTTTTCTATGGTCAGTAAAATTTAGGATGCAAAGATGGTCCAAACCCACCTGCATCTCACTCATCTTCACTCTTTCCAGGTCCACCCTTTAGTTCAAATCCTGCCTGCTTTTCCATCCTCATTCAGCAGCTTGTAATTTTGGCTCCTGAACGAGCCACAGAGCACAATAAATACACAGAGCTCCCACACTGAAGTGTGTCACACCGGTGCAAGTGACAGCAGTAAAGGTGCCCAGCATCATCCCCTCCCTTCAGTAAAGAGCTCACAGAGGTTCAGAGAAGGAAAAGGGCTTGGAGGGAAAAGTGAGAATAACCTGGGTGTAATAGTGATCTGCTTGGACTGAATCTCATAATTAGCCAGGGCAGACTTCTCTTTGATGTAGGATTAATATAGAAAACAAAGATTAATGTACAGTGTTACTTCCTGAGTGAGCTGTTTCATTATCTTTGGTAGCTTCACAATGTGATAATAATCAGAGGACTGGATCCGATCTTTTCCAGTTGAGACAATAGGGAGGAGGTGAGTGTTATCTCTGCCTTCCTCCACGTGACACAGTAATCCACTGCGTTGTTCCTGACAGCTGGAAAAGCTGCACATCTTCCTAAATGCCTTGCACATGGCCCATGCTTGCAAGCATTGATAATGATAAAATAGTCATTATATCATTTTTGCTTAAGGCAAATATACATTCTGGCGATCTGATGTAAATGCATGGAGTTATCTCCTGCTGGTCTCTATTTATGGGAGCCGTGACTCCAGGTACTGCTATTATTAGCACTCTCACAAACACTGTTTGCTTTATTGCAACACTTCTCATTTAATCCAACATCCCAAGGCACTTGGAGAGAAAGTTGTCCTATATCAGTAGTGCCAGTTTTAAGTAAATATTCTCCCAGCCAAACATTTACCTTTACCTGGGAACTGCTGGCTACTGCTGGGCCCAGAATTCAGCAGGCCTGGATCTCATCTTTAGCTGTTGTAAAAACTTTCTGTGTTGGAAGAAAGGCTGCCCAAGGATTAAAACCTTTGGGAGAATAGAGAGATGCTGAAGCAAACTTCCAGGTTCTTTGCCTTTCTGAATCTTTACATATCAGGAAGAGACTTTGTGCCTTCCATGGGGTCTCTCCCCACTGTCAGACTGTGAGTGATTCACAATGTGCGTGTGCCAGAAACTTAAATACCCTGGTGAAGATTTTCATTCAGGAAACAGGGACAGCAAAGCATACCTGCCTCAAATAGGGTGGTGTTAAATCTGCCCAACTAGGGACAAATCTATTTTCTCCGTTTATTTTCTGTGATTCTGCTCTGGCCTGTGAAGAGCTGTTCCACTGCCCTTTACCACCAGCCTTCCCCCTGCTCCACATGAGATGTGGAGGGTCGTACCAATGCCCTGAATCATTCACTCTCAGCATTGCTGGGGTTTGGTTTGGGATGTTTCTCATATTCAAGTTGAGGCTGGTTTGATGTTGTGCTCTTCAAAGTTATTCAGCACCCAGCCCTTCTGTGGCTCCATTGAGTTCAGAAGTTGGCTGGAGCCTTGTGCTGTATCGGAGCTTTCACAACAGCAGCCAAACCAATTAATCTTTTCCAAAGATGCAATATGGAAGACTATTGCGCCTTCTATTTTTATGGCAGTGGTTTTGCTTTATTTCTCACTCGGATTCTAAGCTTAATTCTGTGCCACTTCCTTGCCTTGGATGCTGAATAACTCGTTACATGCTGAAGCTATAACACTTCCTAACTGCAGATCCTATAAACCAGGGAAATAGGCCAGTCTGGGATTGCCTGTGAGCAAATCTGAACTGACCTGCAGCCTTGCCAGCATTCTCATTCATGGCACCTTTCCTTTGATGAGCAGACTGTAGATTCCTGACCTTTAAATTAAAAGGAATAGAACCAGGGATGTGTCTCATGTCCCAGACTGTCCATATCAGCTGCTCTGGGCTGGACCATTGGAATTAGAGAGGGGCAATAAATAGCACTGAGCTCCTGGGGCTTCAGGCTGGACATCAGCAGGAATTTCTTCACTGAAACGGTGGCCAGGCATTGCAAGGGGCTGTCCAGGGAGGTTTGGAGTCCCCATCCCTGGAGGTGTCCAAGGAACATCCTGGACGTGGCACTCAGAGCTCTGGGCTGGGGACAAGGTGGGGACCAGGCACAGCTTGGACTTGATGGTCTGGGAGGTCTTTTCCAACCTCAATGATTCTGGGATTCTGTGATTCTTTTATGGTGGTGCTGTCCACTTGCCAGCACTCATTAACCACACACGCTCGCTACACAAGTATTTACACAAATACTTCCATTTGTACTTGCAGTGACTGTGCAGGAAAATGAAAATGTTCCGTGAATCTTTCTCATTCCACTAAGTGAGAACGAAAATATTTCCCTTTTTTTTTTTCTTCCCATGCCAGGATTCCTAATTTAAAATTAGATACTAATGATATTTTGTAACTAACACATGATGCAGATCAAGTCCGCTGTCAGCTGCTGCTTTGCCTGAGGACCACAACCTCAGGAGAAGCTAACATAAAAAAGCTGCTCTAATAGTGAGTTTGCTCGTGGCCTGGACAATCTGGAGCACCACTGGTGGGAGGTCTGGCTCCCTGCTCCACAGCAGGTCATCCCTGCAACAGCGATGTGCGAAAGGAGGAGGCAGCGTAGTGCCAGGAGAGGTCTGGCAGGGCCCAGGGCTGCCCACTCAGGGAGCTGCCAGCAACCCTTGCACCTCTGCAGGTGGGCATCCCCCCAAAACAGCACCAGAGATCACCTGAGCCCTTCCACTCCTGACCCAGCACCTCCCCAGGGTCTCCGGGGACAGCTGGAATTGCTCTTCCTGATGACTCGAGCAGTACAAACAGTGACGGAATCTCTCCCCTTGTGAATCACCAAAAATGGAAAATAATCGTCTTAAATTAAAGATACAATCAGTCTGCAAGCAGCAAAACTTTGTCAGCACAAGAATAAGACATTCTCCTTAATCCTGTCCGTGCTGAAAGAAGTTTATTCAAGTATTTATCTAACCTTGTATTTAACCAGGAAATCCAGCTGAGCTAATCACTTTCTGCCAAAGAAGTATTTGGGCACTTGTCTGCCATGACATTTCTGAGTGATCCTGTACACTGTGGCCATTCTTTTAATGGTTTAATCACACGCAGGAGGAACCACACATTTTTCAATGATGTTTCCTTCAGAAAATCAAAGAGCCTTGTCATCAGGGAAGACACAAGAAAATGTTGTGCATTATTTGTGGAGGTGATGCCTCGAGATTGAGAGGCCAAGGGGTTCTGCCTCATGTGCTCTCCATGGGCCTGTCCAAGCTCACACCACTTCAGTCTGCACTTTACATCTTTAACCTGCACTAATGCTTTTTCTTCCCTGAGATTTCAAACAAGAGGCTCTTTTTTTTTTTTTTNTAATACCCAAGAGTTTGATGGCTCAGTTAGCTTTACCTCATAAATAATACACCTCTGTCTGTGCGAGACTCACATGTTAAGATCATGAGAAAATAATAATTAAAAAAAAAAAAAAGCACTTGAGACTCATCCCCCTCTTTGCTCCTTGGAAGAATTATTCAACAGGAATAATTGTCCAATAATTAGCTGTCACCACCCCCTCCACTGTCCCCTTCACATCACTGCCTTGCTGAGTCACACTGTCCCCAAAGCATCCTGCAAAGCCTGAGTGGACCTCCCTGACCCAGCCTGGAGCCACCCACCCTGAGGGGCCCAGGACGGTCTTGGTGTCCCCTTGGACATCTGCAGGAGCCCTCTGTGCCCTCAGCACCTTCCAGGATCAGGCCCTGCATTAGAAAGTCGTGCAGGCACAGCCAAATGTGAACCAGCTGAAAATGCTGCAGCAGGGCACGTTGTCTTCAGATCAGGCCAGGGAAGAATTAAAACCAAGTGTGTGATCTGAGCAGGCTGAAATGAGCTCCAAATTAAACTGCAGTTAGGTCTCCTTAGCAGGGAGCATGGGGTAAGACTGTTAGCTTTTAATAAAGTGTGGCCAGTGCTTTAATAAAGTGTGGCGAGTATATTATCCAACATGCTTTTACAATTACTGAGAAACAAGGACAGGAACTTCATTAGCGCTTTACAGGGGAAAGAAAGCTGTGCTACGGGCAAGGGATATATTGCTATTGTGACTGTAGGTGTCCTGCATTTAAGAAAACAAGGGAAAAATCTGGGGAAGGGAGTAATTACACTGTCAGCAAACGTGTTTGTGTTCGCAGTGAAGTGTTCCCTTCCAAATCCCACAGCTGCCGGGAGCCTGAGTCGCAACACGGCAAATTTCTAGGACAGAAGGTGACTCCATAAACACAGCAAGAGCTGTAACGTGAGAGACAAAACTCCTGGAGGGGGAAAAAAAAAAAAAAAAA